>RCUC01146278.1:0-18880 GCA_003697995.1 Taxidea taxus jeffersonii | reverse complement strand
CATGAGGAAAGGGCCAACGAAGCTAGGGAGGCAACAGGACACAGACCCTGAGACAGCCCCACACCTTTCAGGCGGTCTTCTTCCGTGAGGATTTTGAAAACATGCTGTTTCCTGTAGGATTCTTGTAACACCCATATAGGACGGGCATTTGGATTTCGTGACTGCAAAGGAAAAGAGCATTCAAGGCCTCAGCCTCGAGGGTGCTGGGCAGCCACAACCAGCTAGGTGGGGGTGGTGGCGGAGGGGGGCCTCCTCAGCTGGACAGGGACCAAGCTGGATGAGAGTCTGGGCCCCTTAGTCCCTTGCCTATGGCTGGCTCTAGCCTCTGGGCTGTTCTGACAAGATGTCCTTTGGAGGGCCTGCAGCCACAGGGGTCTTGAGAAGGACTCTGGAGCCAAGAGTAACTTGAGTGTCCAGCACCACCAAGACCCACACGTTGCTGGGATGGGGCCAAGTCTCAGTGATGGGATCTGAAGGAACACCTGTGCATAACATCCTTCGCACAAACCCCCAAACTCTGGCCAGATAGGGTTCTTGCTACAGGCGGTGAAGCGGTGGCTGAGGCGAAATGCCACCACAGGCAGCCGGCCCCTTGGCTCTCCTGACCCATGTCCCCGTGTAGCCTGTAGACAAGTCACTGAGCACCTGCCACGTGCCTGGCACTATCCGAGGTCAGCGCCGGGCGCGAGGGTGAACAAGACCGTTCTTGGTTCTGCTCTCCAGGAGCTGAGGTTCTAAAGGCAGGAGGGGAATGTGTGCCACATCAGACGACTGCATTCTCTGATCGTGGTAACTGTTATGAAGACAATACACCAGGTCATGGGGAGAAGGTTCACTGTTAGTGATGGTAGGCCCTCGAGGGAAGTGACGGGTGAGTAGGGACCTGAATACTGAGAAGCGGTCAGTCTGTGAACACACAGAACTCTGGGCAGAGGGAAGGAACAACGGCAAAGGCCCGAGGTGGGGCCAAGCCCGGTGTGTGAGAAGCAGAAAGCAGGCTGATGTGGTTAGACCTGGTGCTCAGTAGAGCCAGAGGGGCCTTTTAGACCGCAGTAAGGAAGCAGAAGACAAACACGGCCTGAGTTTTGGCCTAAAACCTTCCCTCCGCTGCCTGGTTGGGGAGATGCAGTGTGTCAGCAGGGAGAGGGCTAGGCAGCTTCTGCCGGAATCCAGGGGCGATGGTGGTGGCTTAGATTCGGGTGCTAGGATGTGCTGATGGATGGTGCTGAGGGATCAGGGAAGAAGAAAGGTGTTACCGCCCAGGTTTTGGGTGAACAACCAGGGTAAACACTGGTACCGTGAACGGAGCTGGGAACACCAGGGCAGGGGCTGATGTGAGGAGGCCAGAGTTGTTTTGGATATGGAAAGGTTGTGATGCCTGCTGGACAGGTGGGCAGCTGTGTGCAGGGCGGCTGGATGAATGACAACGCTCAGGGGAAGGTCAGCCCTGGACACGACACTGGGAGCTGGGAGTCCGTAGCTGAGACTGAAAACTGTGGGGAAATGGATGAAAGGGACTCTCTGCTCAGGGCTAGAGATACGTGCCAGCAGCTCTGTGCCCCCTGGGAGAGCAGCAGGTGTCCCTGTGTGGAAGGGCACATGAAGACCATTTAGAGTGCATCCAAAAAGTGGCCAGAACTGGCTCAGGTAGCTAGTCATCTCCCACCCTCAACGCTGGTGATTGGAAACGTCCACGTGACAAGCCGGGTGTCTAGCCCTGTGGCACAGAGCTGAGTGATGCTGTGGGCGTTCGGGGGACCGTGGGCTCATAGGCGAGGTACCTGAAATGAGAGCCCCGTGAAGATCTGCCTTCAACAGCTTGGCCTGAATCATGTGGGGCTGCCTAGAAGGTAAGCAGAGGCCTCAGTGTTGACCATGAGCGAGAGTTCGGAAGGGGCACACAGGTCTACAAACTTGTGCAGCCAGCTGGCTCCGAAGGCTGCATTCACAGTGATCGTGAGCCTTGGGTTCTGCCCCAAAGGGCAAGGCTGAGACATGCAACTCACGTGTTTGGCTTGAGACCACCACACAGGTCCCGGATGAACTGCTTCCAGAGTTCACATAGAGGGAGAAAAAGAATGTATCTGTGGTAAAGTTAGAAAGAAGCAAAGAATTAGACGATATGAGCTTGGGTTTGTGACATCAACAGGGCATAGAGCGAAGCCTGATGCCAAGGACTCCGACCCAGGTCATGGGGAACTGGGTATAGATCCTAGTTCCACAGCTGATAACCCGACAGACTGACATCTGCGTCCCCCTCCTGAACCTGTTTTCACTGCCGTAACCCTCCTGGTGCCCTTTCATCCTTCCTGCTGGCTACATGCAGCCTGGATGGCTGGTGCTCCAGCAGACCCCTCAGACCACGAGGCACCCTACACAGATGGCAGAGCAGCCGGGTGCTCCCAGGGCAGCACTGCCCGAGTCTCTGCCGCACCAGCCCGGGGGGCGGGGTGTGCTCATGTGCACAGCTTTTCACGAACTAAAGTTAAGTCTTGCTTCACCATTGCTTTCTGAGGTCTTCTGCTACAGGAGTTGACCCTGAGGGGAGCAGACAGGAGCTGCAGACTGCCATACACGTCCCCACACAAGGGACCAGGTATGTCTGCAAGGTAAGTGAGCAAGTGGTGGGACGCAGGGGAGGGACCAGGTGAGAGGACCTCAGAGGCTTTCCTCTGGGGTCACTACTATGGGTCCTGGTGCCTCATGGGGAACCTGTAACAGGAAACTGTTGGTCAGACCAAGGAGAACCTCAGGCTCAAACTCGAAGTGGGTTCTACCTGTGTAGACACCAGAGAGGGAAACCTGGGCAGGCAGCGGCCCCTTCCTCCACTCAAAGCGCAGCTCTCTTTGCAAGCGGGGTCCCGGACACAGCGGCTGACTGTGTCTGTGGGAGGCTATTTGGCTGCAGCTCTTGGAGGGAGATCTACAAACCCTCTGATGACGAGCATGTGCAGAAGCGTGACCAAGGAGGGATGCAGCAGCTGGAGGGAGGAGCACGTCTCCCAGAGTGATGCGTCCCTTTCAGAAACTTCTGAAACATGCAGGCAGCACGCTCTTTGGGAGCAACCCAGGGGATGATTCTGTCTAGTGCCTGTAAAGGCTATAAAGAGTATATACTAAGATCCATCAGTTCCTCTTTCTCTGGGAACGCCGAAAGAGAAACAGCCTGTTGCCATGAGTAACAGACTCACTTTCGGTGCAGGTCTCATTAGTGAAGGCTAGGACAGGAGCCAGACAGTCAAACAGCAAGAGCCTGGCTGTGCCTTGCTGTGAAAGCCAAGTACAAACCTAGCCTGAGTTGGTAAGGGAAGGCTGCCCCCTTGTGGTGACAGTGGGAGAAGCTCCCTTAGCTTCAGGGGAACTGGGCCTCCCAAATCCACACCCATTCCAGGAGGAGGAAGCTGCCTTAGGGAGAAAGGCAGGAAAGCCTTGGCATACCGCTGCTGCTCTGGCTTAATGTCAAAGAGGTGCAGCTCTCTCCTCTGCCTGGCAGAGAGGCCCTTGGATTTCTTTTTCTTCTCCTTGCGCTTCCGGCGAGTGGCGTACTCCAGGACCACAGCCTTGCGTTGCAGCTGGTCCTCGCGGGCTTGCTGGCTCATGTGGGGCGTGCTGCGCTTCAGGAAGGCCCTCACGAAGGCCTCGGCCTGCTGGGCTCCCGGAAGCTGCATAGGGACAGGGCGGCATGGCACCCACTGTTCTGGTGGGGGCAGCTCCAGACCCGAGGCCCTCCTAAACACCGCAGATGGGATGCCTTCCCTGACGCATCTGTCTCCCGACTGAGCCTCACACAGCCTCTCATCTGCTGAAGGTGAGCTCCCCACAGCTGTCCAGATGTGAAAGTCACCCTCAAATACCAATTCGGACACCAATTTGCACAAAACAACCACATCAAAATTCATCTTCCTACTCTACCTCTCTGAGGTTATTTTAAACGGATTAAAAAAATCCCCAAGACCCTTTATATTAGGAAAAAAAGACTTCTCTGATCCTTGGCAGGGTGGCAAGCTCGAGAAATGTATGCCAACAATATTTGTCCAGTCAGGACAGATGAAGGCAAGGTATGGCCTCAAAGCAATTATCCGAACAGTTAGGAAAACAGTACCACAGAGTGGGCCACGCCTTGGCGGGGGGCAGAAATCTGACACGGTGCCCAAGTGGAGATCTTCTTTACTTGGGTTTAACCCCATGGATATGTCATGGCTACTCACTAGGCCTGTTCCCACAGCACTTGGGGAAAGGAAGTACCAGTGCATCTCAGCCTCCTGGGCTCACTCTCCCCCAAGAGCAGACTAGCACTTGACCATGACTAAGCACAAACTCCTAGGATATGTGGGCAAAAGAACTGTCCTAATTGTGTGTAATTCTTGAGAACTTGGAACATCACTGCCTCTAGGTGGGGAGTTCCACTGGTCTACTCCTCATCCAGCTGCCCCAGTCCTAGGTCAGCCACAGCCCAGGCAGCACTGTCTATGCAGGTCCTGCCTCTTGGCTGGGGATTTCCTGACCCCCAGCTGTAAACCCTGTGAAGCTAATGTGTCAATAATCATGCTCTCCCTTATGGAGAAGTGGGGCGGGCGAAGGGATGATGTGATACACTCGATCTTCAAGGCAGCTCACAGTCAGGAGGGCAATCAGCTTTGAGTTTGCACCTTAGATTCACTATCATCATTTTTTTTTACTGTGACAGGGCAATTATTTACTTTTTTAAAATACCTAAGTGGCCTTCTTCATGAAGAAACCAAACAAAAGTGTATCAGTCTTTCAAAATATTGATTTCCTGTTAACTCCCTCATTAGGAGTCCCCAGTGGAGCTTCCTCCAAACTGACAAAGCATGTTGGCAGCATCCAGATATAATCCAGAAATTCCACTTAGGGAATGTGATTGCCTGCCCTCTTCAGGAGCAAAGGGGACGCAGTGACAAAGTCAGATGACAGTGCTCACCAGGGCAGGCTTCAGGTGGGCACAGCCCAGTGTCCCCTACACAGTGGGAGAGGACACAGGATCAAGAGGTCCCAGTTAACCAAACAAGGGAGAAAGAGGCCAGCATCTGGAAACAGGCCATCAGAACAGCAGATCTCAACGGAGCCTAACACATCTACTAGAAGGATGAGGAGTAAGACATGAGAGGGACATCTAAAGCAGTGCTAGGGGATTGAGCCATCTTTGTCAACACCTCTGCTGCTCCCAGACTTCCTGCCATGCACTGTACCTGAACGTCGAACTCTTTGGCCTCTTCCTGAGAAAAGGCATGGTAGATCACACCTGGGGGATTCAAACAAACAAGAAATGGCCAATTCAGGTTGGTATGACTATCAGACTCATGACTTTTCTAACTTTGAAACTAACTTTGGTTATTTAGATAGAGGAGAAGAGAGGGATGGTACAGAGCAGTGGCTTCTAAGCTTTCTTGGTTGCCTCTTATTCTACCCTCTGTCCTCCCGTCCTAGGAGTTACAAGAGTGTGCTTTCAAACAGTGCTTCTCAGGGTGCCTGGTTGGCTCATTCAGTTAAGTGTTCAATTCAGATTTCCGCTCAGGTCATGATCTCAGGTTCCTGGGATTGAGCCCTGTGTCTGGTTCTGCATTCCAGGTGAGTCTGCTTGAGAATCTCTCTGTCTCCCTCTTCCCCTCCTGACTGAGCGTGCTCTCTCTCAATTAAATAAATAAATATTTAATAAAATTTATATGACAGAGCTTCCCTGCATGCAGATTTTGGAAATATTACATTTTGTTGACTGTAACATGTTTAAAAAAAGATTTTTTACATATTTATATCCATGAAGTTGGGGTGTGTCATACAAAAATGGTGTCCTTCACTGGTGAAATACAGTTAGGTCTTTCTTTAAGCTCAAAATATATTTTGATCAATATATTTTAATCAAAGTAGTTTCAACCTTAAGAACTTCCACACTCCTGCTTCTACTTAGTTTTCTGATGAAGAAAAACATGGCTTTGGGAACACAGTATGGGTGTAAATGGAAGATGTATAAGAGAAAGGCCTGGTTTCAGGTCGAAGACACTACAAAATCTGATTCCCACAACACTCTATAAATTCCACCCCAGCTCCCTTGTGCTTCCTGGAGTACATCTGAACAAGAAAACCAAAGTGCTTATATTATACAATATACACAGTATATTATATTATATAACGTACAGAGTCTTGTTTTGCTTCAAATGCAAGAATGGTATTAAAACCTGTTTCTAAAGAGCAACCCCAGAATGACTTTGTTTTAACTGTCACAAGTGTTTCAATTAGACTTGAAAGTCTTTTCTGGAATAAAACACACCTAACAGTTACTGAGCACTCATTATTTGTCATGCACCTGGCTAGAAGCTACACATTTTATCTCATTATATTTTCTGAACAATCCTTTAAAGTAGACATTATTCCTATAATGCACATGAGAAAACTGAAGCTCAGATATACTGAGACCCATAACTGGATTACAGGGATAGGTGAAGATGAACACTCTTGTCCAAAGACCAGTTTTAATGGTGTCTATAATCCCCTGCTTACAACTGCCCTGAGGGATTGCTCCCTTCCTTGACATAGCTATTCTCTGCTCAACTCCCAAGGTCCTGCGTTATGATACCATTCTTTTTTTTTAAAGATTTTATTTATTTAGAAATAAATAAACAGAGAGAGTGAGCATAGGCAGACAGAGTGGCAGGTAGAGGCAGAGAGAAGCAGGCTCCCTGCCGAGCAAGGAGCCCGACTCAGGACTGGATCCCAGCATGCTGGGATCATGACATGAGCTGAAGGCAGCCGCTTAACCAACTGAGCCACCCAGGCGTCCCTATGATACCATTCTTCAGCATGCTCAGATCAGGATGTAGGAATGACATTAGGGTTTGAAGGAGACAGCTAAGAAAGAATTCTTGAAACCTCTTTTGTACAAAAAGGTGGTTTTATTTAAGCACAGGGACACAACCCATGGGAAGAAAGAGCTGGACCAGGGTGATGAAGAGTGGCCCTTTATATACTTTCAGGTTGGGAGGGGGTTATGGATAGTGGAATTTTGGAAGCAAGGTTTCCAGGACCATGAGAGGGTTAGCTATTGTTAAAAATAAGACGGAGGACATGGGGAGATGGAGAGAAGTGAGTTGGGGGCAACTGGAGAGGGAGACAAACTATGAGAGACTGTGGACTCTGAGAAACAAGCTAAGGGTTTTGGAGGGGAGGGGGGATCAGGGGTTGGGTGAGCCTTGTGGTGGGTACTGTGGAGGCCATGTATTGCATGGAGCACGGGGTGTGGTGCATAAACAATGAATTCTACAACACTGAAAAGAAATTTTTTAAAAAGTGTCATTTATTACTATCTAATAAAACCTGAGTCATGAGGCCCTTCAGAAGTTAATCAGTGGGCCATACGCTTGGGAGATGATTGCCAACACGGAGTTTCTGGGGCTTAAGATAAACGAAGTTTCCAAAACAATTTTTATATGTTAAAGTAGATTTACAGGATCCTGGGAGGGGGTGGGGATAGCACTGTCTTATGCCCTTAGCAAAATGTCAACATCAAGGCAGTTGAGTCCCTAGAGGAAGGTTACTCTCCCTGTTTCAAGGACTTGCCAATAGGCTGTAGGTAGTAATGAAATTTAATAATTTTTCCTCTGCCTTTGTTTCCCACATTACTTTCCACCAGACAAAGGTCGTTCAGAGAACAGCTGGCGGGGCAGGAACCACCATCAGCACCTCACAGAAGGGGAAACCAGGTCGCAGAGAGGATCCGGGCCTTAACCACAGTCAGCAGGTGGCAGGCAGTGGCCAAGTCGGCCCAAGGCCCTCGGCCCTCCTTTAGCACGCTGAGCGGGCCCCATAGGGTCCTGCCGCCAGCTCTGACATCAGTCTTCAGCGCAGGGACTGCGCCAGGCCAACGGCGAGTCTGGGCCTCGGTTTCACTTATGTAACGCGGGACAATTCCCCTAGCAGTTTCAGTCGGTCTCCGCTGCGAACCGGTCCACCTACCAGCACCCAGTTCCTGACCCTTTACATCCCACCCCTCCCCAGCTCACAGGCCTTCAACCTCGCTTACTCTTCAACCTCCAGCCGCTTCGGGTGCGTTCTGATGACGTTTCCTGCGGGCGCCCCTCTCTTCACTTTTCTCAGCAGCCCTCGGCCATCAAAACTTCTCTCGTTAAAGTTTGGGCTGGAAGGAGGTATTGTGCCCGACCTCGCGCGCCACGCTAAGTCTCCAGACTGAGACGCTGCAACTCTCACCTGGAGTTGCAGGTGTGCGGGCTCTCAGATGGCGTCTGTGACGTCATTGACGCGCGCCGACTTAAGGCGGCGCATGCGCCGAATAGCGGCTCCGCTATGGCAGAGGCTCTGCTAGTGTTGATGGTGTCTCTGCTTCGTGGGCTTTCTCAGCTCCCATGTACAGTAGGCGGGGGAAGGCCAGAAGCCTCGGGGTTGTGGTTAGGGCGTGTGGACTGCTTGTGAAGAGCTGGAGTAGAGCGGGGCCAGCCGACCCGAAGAGGACTCCAGGGACTTTGGGTATCAGGGGAGTTAGGAAATGGGACAAGGATGGTGGGAATGAGGTCCATGGGGTCGCTCATCAGCCTTCTCTACAGAGTAGCCGAGGCACTGAAGTTGGGGTGGACGGCTTAGGCTCTAGTTTTGTCCTGCTGCTAAACTAGCTGCGTGACCTCGCTTAAGGCACTTCCCATCTCCAGCGTCCTTTTCCCATCACCTGTGAATGGGTTGGGCCTGAGAGTCTGAACGTTTTCTTGAGACCCAGAATGTTAGTTTCTGTCAGGAAGTCAAAAGCAAGGAACTGATGCCCGTTGTTCTGGGGAAGGGTCAAAAATTGCGGCTGGAAGGCCAGTGCAGACGTCTCGGAAGTGACCTGGTGTGCAGCACTGTGCAGCCTTCCATTCCTGCGGAGTGCGGGTCAGGAGAGCAGTATAGCCCCTCCACTTTAAGTCAGTGGGTCAAACCTCCAGTAAGGTGTAAAGTCCTTTTAAGGGAGCAGAAATTGTCTAGGAACCCTGAGGTTTTATGTCCACAGATCCTAGTTTGGGAAACCTTGATTTAATTGTTTTTGGATGGTGACCTTGAGCCATTTTGATCTTAAACATAGGACTGCAGGCCCTGAAATTCAGTGGCTATCATGTGGCTTGTCCTGGTGAACGTGAACCTTGTCTGTATATTAACATCAAAGTGGAATACACACTGCACATTTAAATGTATTGTGCTTGTAGATGCCTGAGAATAGTTAGGAGTCTATGGGACTAAGCTTGAGAAGCTGCTCTTGGGGATCCATACCATGTGAACTACCAAATGTGAATTTTTTAAAAATTTATTTATTTGTTAGAGAGAGAGAGAGCGAGCACAGGCAGACAGAGTGGCAAGCAGAGGCAGAGGGAGAAGCAGGCTCCCTGCCAAGCAAGGAGCCCGATGTGGGACTCGATCCCAGGACGCTGGGATCATGACCTGAGCCGAAGGCAGCTGCTTAACCAACTGAGCCACCCAGGCGTCCCCAAATGTGAATTTTAAAAGAGCAGCATGAGACAGCAGAAGATAGTAAGAGCCACCTTCAGTGCTATAGTCTCAAGAGGGCCCTTTTGTGATTATGGTGACAAGGGAGAAGGCAGACCTCCCTTCTTGAGAGCTGCTTTTTTGGAGGTTGTTAGAACTTTTTATGTCCCCACTGACCTTTCTGAAGTTGTCCAAGTCAGCTTAGAAGACTGCCAATCTTCCATAGAGTTTCCTGCTTGTGGTGGGGTGAGCACTGAGAACTGCAGTTATTTTGTAATTCTCTGATCACTAAATAATTTTAAAAACAAACAAACAAACAAAAAAAAACAAGCCGGACCACTTTATTATCCTCAGGAAGCAAATGTCTGTGTATGCAGACTGGCACCCGTCCTTACCGATATCAGTATTATTGTGATCGTTACTTATAATAGCAAAAACTTGGAAACTACCTTATACTAAATAGTAGTGGATTAAGTAAATGAAGTATGTGGTGATTAATTAAATAGGTTAATTAAATGCATTGCAATCACAGGATGAACTTCAAAAATTCAGATTCCTCAGTATTCCTGGAGATTCTTATTTAGTACGTGGGTCCCAAGGATCTGTATTTTTAAAAAAATGTTCCCATGTGATTTTGTTGAGTAATTAGTTTTGGGAACTATAGTATGATACATTTGTAGAACTTAATATGATAGAACACCACATAGCCACTTGAATTATAATTTTTTAAAGATTTTATTTATTTATTTGTCAGAGAGAGAGAGAGAGCACATACAAGCAGGGGGAGTGGCCGGCAGAGGAAGAATCAGGCTCCCCACTGAGCAAGGAGCCCAATGTGGGACTTGATCCCAGAACGCTGGGATCATGACCTGAGCCAGAATCAGATGCTTAACCAACTGATCCACCCAGGAATACCAAATTATAATTTTTTAAAATATTACAAAATATTAACACAAAACTAAATGTATACGTAAAAGGATTAGAAAGAGTTACTACTATATAGGAAGTTTTTAATAGCAGCCTAAGTGAGCTTATGAAGAGATTTTTTTTGTCTATTTTGTAAATTTTTTCAGAGAAAATAAGACTTTCTTAATTTTTTTTCATTTTACAGCTATAAATGATAAATTTTCAAATATGGCTACACCTGTGTTTTCCCACTAGTGGCTCTGTGAAACTTCCATGGGAAGTCAAAGTTCAAGAGCATTATTGAAATGATCATCCCCTTCCACCTGAACAACTTGTGAAAGATTTCAAAGGTGCAGAAAAATGGAAAGAAGTCTACAGTGAATACTCATATGCTTTTTAGTTCTACAGTTCATATTTTGCTCTCTTTGGACAGGTTTCTTTTGATTGATGCTTTAAGACAGGCTGTTAGATTGAGTACCCAAAAGTTTCATATTTAAGGTCAAAGATTAAGCCTCAAATACTACTAAATAAGTGCATATCTATGAAAGTTAGAGCCTGCTTTATTGAATAAACAAACATGGCATAGAGTGAGATGATGCCTATGTTAAAGCAGAGCCTGACACAGATGACACACTTGGACAGGACAGCCATCATCATCTGAAATCTCATAAGACTGGCACAATCCTTGAGACTCAGGATTAAGAATGTCTCTCACCCTTTGATCTGTATGCTGGTCCAAACATGGCATATTGATTGACAAAGGAGCTGGGAGTGTTGGTGGTGGGGGACCTGGGCACAGTGGCACCAGCAGTCATTCCTCAGGCTTGAGAGTGCTGCAGGAGATTCTCTGTGTGACAGAGGGTGAGGAGAGTAGGAAGTAAGGTTCCAGGTCTAACACTGGACATTCCTGCCAGAGAAGCACTTACCAGCTGGGTGATGGGGTGTTCCGGCTACAAGAATCAAAGCGCTGATGCTCGTAGGAGGATGACATGCCAGGCCCCCTGGTCAAGAGACAGCACTGAGCTCTAAGTCAATTTCAGGTCAACCATTTAGAATTCCAGACAGCAGGGACTACAACACTTAGCATGTGTGGCCAAATACCAGTTTCTGAAACCCAGGTTTGTCAGTCTTTCAAAATCCAAAGTGACTCTTCAAGGGCACCTTGATCCCAGATGTCTGAAATGCAAATTATAGATTCTTCCAGTTCCCTGAAGAAGTTTCCTTCTCAGCTGAACCCACTGAGGAAATCTTGGTTTTGTTTTTCATGATGGAATGTCTGAATGAAGAGGAGGCTCTTTGGGAACCTAAGAGATCTCCTTCACTGGGCTCAAGGGGTAATTGCTGAGTGATTTGAAGGATTTACAGGGAAATCTCTGCAGGCTTCATGGAGTGTGTGTGTGCATGCAGCTCACACTCTTCCTCCCCTGTTCTGACCTGTGCTCAATGTTGGGGAAGCAGCCATGGACTCCAGGCCTAAGAGCTATGTGTTAACATGTATGAGTCCATTCTGATCCAAAATATGGGAAAGTGGGTGGGAGAAGGGAGCTGATCACCCAAACTGGAATTAGGGCAAGGTCAGAAAGCAAAGAAACCTGGGTTTTGTTCTATTTGAATCCCAAAGTAGGGGATAGACTTCCATTTCAAGATATTTGAACCTAGAGGGGGACCTGAAACTATTTAAAAATCTGATTTAGTGAAGAGGTCAGACCTGCAAATAACTGCCTGACAGGAAAAGGTGTGATCTTTCTGAGAAATAGGTCTACTGCTTAGTTTCCTTTGGTCTCTTCTGTTCTTTAATACTCAGCATAGAACTTTGAAAACCAGTATATCTGACATCCAAAGAACTCTCACCCATAATCAAGAGATGAATTGTCACCAGCATAGAACCATAAATGACCCAGATATTTGAATTGGAAGACAATACTTTAAAATGTTGTTATAATACTTTAAAAACTATAATGCTATTATAGGAGGAGGAGTCCTAGGTGGCAGCCTAGGATGATCCTGAAATCACCTTTTCCCATGGACACACTGAATCTATACCTACCCGTGGAAAAATACTTCCTGAAGAAGCAACTGAGAGTTGTTGGAACAGCTGCTGCGCAATGAAGGATAGCGGGACCGCATAGAAAATGGCAGGAGAAAT
Organism: Taxidea taxus jeffersonii; assembly: GCA_003697995.1. NCBI lineage: Eukaryota > Metazoa > Chordata > Mammalia > Carnivora > Mustelidae > Taxidea > Taxidea taxus. The sequence continues at coordinate 6,348 of RCUC01146278.1, read as the reverse complement.
GGAGACACAGTAATGTTGGGGACCCCACTCCTGATGATATGAACTATGATAGGGAAAGACAACATTGAGTGACTCACATGCAGATTTGCCTGATGTGTAACAAAACAAACCCTGCCAAAAACAAACAAAAAACAGTGGTTTAGAGGGTCACTAGACTATAAGTAAGAAAACCCATTTACTAACACCAAATGGTCCACCAATGTTGGGGGGAAACTTCTGGAATTCTCTCTGGGATTGGAGGCACTGGCATACACCATTGTTGATGTTTCCTCTCTGTCTTGGTAGCACAGATGGGAGCAGGGCCCAGGCATTTTGCTGGCCCACCACTTCAGTGAACCTTGGCTGCTAACCAACAGTGGCTCCAGCCATGCCTCCTAAGAGGCCTGCCTGCCCATGCACTTCCTAGCTCCAGCCATCCCACCACGATGGCTCTGGCATGGAGCACCCTGAGGCCCACTGATCCATGTCGACTTCAGTTGCAGTGGTCCCATTAGAGCACCCCCTATGTGGAGGGTCCCAGCCTGTGCCTACCCAGCTCTAGCCAAATTGCCAGGGTGGTACCAACCTGGAGTGTCCCAGGACCACCTGGGCCATGCTTGCTTCAGTTTCACCTGTTTTGCCCAGGTGGCCAAGTATGGAGTACCTTGGAACTCCTACCAGACCCCATACTAGTTCCAGATGTTCTGCCAGCATGGCTCCATGCAGCCTCACAGAAGTACCTGGCCTATGCTTACTCCCATCTCCAGCTGTTTTGCCTGGGTGACTCTGGTGTAGAGCCCCTGCAACTTTTTGACTTATGCCTACCTCAGCTCCAGTCACCTCACCAGGGTGACCCTGGTACAAAGTGCTCTGAAACCTCCAACCTCCTCCTGTTCCAGCTCCAGCCAGCCAAGGTTGCCAGGCACATGCAGTATACACAGATGACATTCCTTCAAAACTTGGAGAGGTAGCTGTTTTGCTTAATTCACAGAAACAAACACAGTCAAACAAAATGAGACAAAGGACTGTGCTACAAATGAAAGAATATGACAAAACTTCAGAAAAACAATTAAATGATAGAGATAAGCAATCTACCTGATAGAGTTTAAAGTAATGGATATAATAATGCTCCTTAGACTTGAGAGGAGAGTGGATGAACTCAGAGAGGACTTCAACAAAGACATAGAAAACACAGAAAAGAATCAGAGTTGACGAATACAAAACCTGAAATAAAAGATACGCTAGAGGCAGGATGCCTGGGTGGCCCAGTTGGTTAAGCATGTGCCTTCAGCTCAGTTCATGATCTCAGGGCCCTGGAATTGATCCCCAAGTGTGGCTCCGTGTTCAGGCAAGGAATCTGCTTCTCCCTTTCCCTCTGACTCCCCCAGCTCCTGTGTGAGCTCTCAAATAAATAAATCTTAAAAATAAAAGGAAAACTAGAGGGAATCAATAGTAGATTAGGGGATGTAAGGAATGTATCAGTGACCTGGAAGACAAGGTATAGCATCCAAGCTGAACAGTAAAAAGAAAAAAGAATTTAAAAATGAGGATAGGTTAAGGGACCCCTGGGACAATATCAGGCTTACTAATATTCACATTATAGGGGTCCCAGAAGAAGAGAGAGAGAGAGAGGAACAGAAAACTTATTTGAGGAAATAAGAGGGAAGATGGCAGAAGAGTAGAGGACCTCGTTTCATCTGGTCCCTTGAATTTAGCTAGATAATTATCAAATCATTTTGAATACCCATGAATTCAACCTAAGATGTAAGAAAGGAATATCTGGAACTCTACAAGTAGAAAAGTGAACACTTCTTGCAAGTAGGACATGTGGAGAAGTGATTCTGAAGGGATATATTGGAAGCTAAATAATGGAGTGAGGGAACTTCAGTAAGTCAGCTGCTGGAAAGTGATATAGACCCAGAGTGCAAAATCAGAACCCTTGGAAATCTGCTCCAGTGAGAGACATCCCTGCTTGAAAGGTGCTCAGGTGGTGAAATGGCAGAATTCTGTATGGCACACAGTGTGGTCTCGGATCCCAGGAGTCACAGAAAGAATGGGGCTGTCTGAGCAGGTAGTTTCCAGGCATTATAATGGGGAAACTTGTTATGGTCATCAAGGCTGAAGGCAGCTTTCAGTTTGGTTCACCATAAACCATGAGCCTTGGCCTGATCAAATGACTGCTCTCTGCAAGGTGACAATCTGCCTTCCCCTAGGAGGGGTGGAGTGGGTGCACCCACGACTTGGCAACAGTTTTCAGGGTGGGGGCCCTGTAAAGGACAGTAATGGGTGACTTTCCACTTTCCCCCAGAAAGGGTGGAGTAAATGCATGCATGGTCAGGAAAAAACTCTTTTTAAAAAAAATATTTTATTTATTTATCTGACAGACAGAGATCACAAACAGGCAGAGAGGCAGTCAGAGAAGGGGGAAGCAGGCTCCCCACTGAGCAGAGAGCCCAATGCGGGGCTTGATCCCAGGACCCTGAGATCATGACCTGAGCCAAAGGCAGAGACTTAACCCACTGAGCCACCCAGGGCCCCTATGGCCCTAAAAAAAAATGTTTTGGCAGAAACACTATCATGGAGAGAATGTCTATTTATAAGATAACCCTGCAATAACTCAGGATTCTGCTAACAGAAGCAACCTGTAGTTCAGATGTTTTGTGTGGGGCAGGGACTTGCAGAACCTTCTCCATATGTCAGATAAATTAGATTTTAAGCCAACGACTATAATAAGAGATGAGAAAGGACACTATATCATAATTAAAGGGCCTGTCCAACAAGATCTAACAATTTTAAATATCTATGTCCCTAACATGGGGTCAGCCAATTATATAAACCAATTAAGATCAAAGAAAGACATCAATAATACAATAATAGTAGGAGACTTTAACAACCCCCTCACTGAAATGGACAGATCATCTAGCAAAAGGTTGACAAGGAAATAAACACTTTAAATGACATACTGGTCCAGATGGACATCACAGATATATTCAGAACATTCCATCCAAGAGCAACAGAATACACATTCTTGTCTAGTGCACCTGGAACATTCTCCAGAATAGATCACATCCTGGGTCACACATGTCTCAACTGGTACCAAAAGATTGAGATCATTCCCTGTATATTTTCAACAACAATGCTTTGAAAATAGAACTCAACCACAAGAAGAAAGTTGGAAAGAACTCAAATACATGAAAGCTAAAGAGCATCTCACTAAAGAATGAATGGGTCAAGCAGGAAATTAAAGAAGAATCTTTTTTAAAATTCATGGAAACAAATGAAAATGAAAACACAGTTGTCAAAAATGTTGGGATACAGCAAAGGTGGTCCTAAGAGGAAAGTATATAGCAATACAAGCCTTTCTCAAGAAACAAGAAAGGTCTCAAATACAAAACCTAACCCTACACCTAAAGGAGCTGGAGAAAAAACAGCAAATAAAGCCTGAACCCAGCAGGAAAAGAGAAATAATAAAGATCAGAGCAGAAATCAATGAAATAGAAACCAAAAGACCAGTAGAACAAATCAACGAAACTAGGAGCTAAGAATTAATAAGACTGATAGCCCCCTGGCCAAACTTATCAAAAGGAAAAGAGAAAGGACCCAAATTAATAAAATCATGAATGAAAGAGGAGAGATCACAACCAACACTAAAGAAATACAAACAATTATAAGAACATATTATGAGCAACTATACCCCTGTAAATTTGACAATCTGAAAGACAGGGATGCATTCCTAGAGACATATAGACTACCAAAAGTGAACCAGGAAGAAATAGAAAACCTGAACAGCCCCATAACCAGTAAGGAGATTGAAGCAGTAATCAAAAGTCTCCCATCAAACAAGAGTCCAGGGCCAGATGGCTTCCCAGGGGAATTTTACCAAACATTTAAAGAAGAATTAATAGCTATTCACCTGAAATTGTTCAAATAAAAATGGAAAGAAAATTTCCAAACTCATTTTATGATACCAGCATTACCTTGATCCCAGACAGACCCCATCAAAAAGGAGAATTACAGACCAATATCCCTGATGACCATGGATGCAAAAATTTTCACCAAAGTACTAGCCAGTAGGATCCAACAGTACATTAAAAGGATTATTCACCACAAACAAGTAGGATTTATTCCTGGGCTGCAGGATTGGTTCAATATCTGCAAATTTATCAATATGATACAACACATTAATTAAAGAAAGAATAAACATTGAATTTTGGAACTCCACATCTAAAACTAATGATGTATTTTATGGTGACTAACAATAACACAATAACAACAAATCTAATGCAATAAAAAAAAAGAACTATATGATACTCTCAATAGATGCTGAGAAAGCATTTGACAAGTACAGTATCCTTTCTTGATCAAAACTCAAAGTATAGGGATAGAGGGTGCATTCCTTAATATCATAAAAGCCATCTATGACAAATCCACAGCAAATATCATTCTCAATGGGCAAAAACTGAGAGCTTTCGCCCTAAGATCAGAAAAAAAGCAGGGATGTCCACTATCACCACTGCTATTCAACATAGTACTAGAAGTCCTAGCCTCAACAATAAGACAATAAAAAGAAACAAAAGGTATCCAAATCAGCAAAGAAAAAGTCAAACTCTGACTCTGCAGATGATATACTTTATGTGGAAAACCCAAAGGACTCCACTCCAAAACCGCTAGAACTCATATAGAAATTCAGTAAACTGTCAGGATATAAAATCAATGCACAGAAATCAGTTGCTTTTCTATACACCAACAACAAGATAGAAGAAAGAGAAGAAGTCAATACCATTTACAATTGCACCCAAAACAATAAGATACTCTGGAATAAACCTAACCAAAGAGGCAAAGATTCTGTACTCAGAAAACTATAAAGTACTCATGAAAGAAATTGATGAAGAAACAAAGAAATTAAAAAAGATTCTATGCTCATGGATTGGAAGAACAAATATTGTGAAAATGTCTATGCTACCTAAAGCTATCTACACATTTAATGCAATCCCTACCAAAATACCATCAACTTTTTTCAAAGAAATGGAACAAATAATCCTGAAATTTATATGGAACCAGAAAAGACCTTGAATAGCCAGAGGAATGTTGAAAAAGAAAACCAAAGTTGGCGGCATCACAATTCCAGACTTCAAGCTCTATTACAAAATTGTAATCATCATGACAGTATGGTACTGGCATAGAAACAGACACAGACCAATGGAACAGAACAGAGATCCCAGAGATGGACCCTCAACTCTATGGTCAACTAATCTTTGACAAAGCAGGAAAGAATGTCCAATGGGAAAAGGACAGTTTCTTCAACAAATTGCGTTGGGGAAATTGGACAGCCACATGGAGAAGAATGAAACTGCACCATTTCCTTACACCACATTCAAAAATAGACTCAAAATGGATGAAAGACCTCAATGTGAGACAGGGATCCATCAAAATCCTTGAGGAGAACAGAGACAGCAACCTCAGTTGCAGCAACTTCTTCCTAGGTACATTGCAAAGGCAAGGGAAGCAAGGGCAAAAATGAACTCTTGGGACTTCATCAAGATCAAGAGCTTTTGCACAGCAAAGAAAACAGTTAACAAAACCAAAAGACAACTGACAGAATGGGAGAAGATATTTGCAAATGATATATCAGCTAAAGGGCTAGTATCCAAAATTTATTTTATTTTTTGTTAAGATTTTATTTATTTATTTGACAGAGAGAGATCACAAGTAGGTAGAGAGGCAGGCAGAGTGAGAGGGGGGAAGCAGGCTTGCTGCTGAGCAGAGAGCCCAATGTGGGGCTCAATCCCAGGACCCTGGGATCATGACCTGAGCTTAACGCAGAGGCTTTAACCCACTGAGCCACCCAAGCGCCCCTAGTATCCAAAATTTATAAAGAGCTTCAGAAGACATGAACAGACATTTCTGCAAAGAAGACATCCAAATGGCCAACAGACACAGGTGCTCAATATCATTTGGCATCAGGGAAATACAAATCAAAATCACAGTGAGATACCACCTCACACTGGTAGAATGGCTAAAATTAACAAGTCAGGAAATGACAGGCATTGGCGAGGATGTGGAGAAAGGGAAATCCTCCTACACTATTGGTGGGAATGCAAGCTGATGAGCCACTGTGGAAGAATATGGAGGCTCCTAAAAAAGTTGAAAATAGATCTACCCTATGATCCAGCAATCACACTACCAGGTATTTACCCTAAAAATACAAATGCAGTGATTCAAAGGGGCATGCACACCTGAATGTTTATAGAAGCAATGTCCACAATAGACCAACTATGGAAAGAGCCTAGACTATGTCTATCAATAGATGAATGGATAAAGAAGATGTGATACACACACACACACACACACACACACACACACACACAC
>ML105724.1:31342-46633 GCA_003697995.1 Taxidea taxus jeffersonii | reverse complement strand
CCAATCAATCGTATGCTTCCTTTAATAGCCATCAGAGCTCACCGGGGCTCCTGGAATTCTTCCCAGCAAGAGTTGGGTGGACACAGCCACACTCAGCCGAGGGTGGAGGGAGAGCCCTTTCTTAGTAGAAGATAATCAGCCCCTTTCCCCGCCAACCCGAACAAGGAACGCCTCGATGACATTTATTAGACTTAGGTTTTGTGCGCAAACGCTGCTGAGTTCCAAGTCCTTGGAGGACAGGGTTAAGGCATCAATAACGGGATGCTACCTCCATGGCAACCTCGGCGGGACTTCTAGCATCGTCTTGAACACAGACAGGAACCCTGTCCACGGGCCCTTTGAGAGCATGAAACAGAACTAGCTCCCAACAGCCAAGTACACCCAGAACACACGGCATTTCAGTAAAGAGGATCAGGTCTCTGAAGGAAGTGCTAACAGGAATTTCACGGCATGGCTGGGGGCCAACGGGCAGGTACACACGGACCTGAGGGTCTCTCTTAGGAGAGTCAGGCTGCGGGGTCCCCATGTAACGCCATATCCGATTCCCTCCCTCTCCCCCTTCACTGGCACCTGGCGCAGGGACAGGACCCCACTTACCCAAGCTGTGTCCCCGTTCCCGCCAGGCTGGGTGCTGGCTGCGGTGCCCCCTTTTGTGAGACCGTCATGCCGACATTCCTGGACAGAGCCGGGCTGCCATCAGACAAGAGGGTGGCCCTTGGGTGCTCCTTCAGGGACGCTGCGACAGAGGCAAACACAGAGTTGGTGCTGAGAAAGTGGGCAGGGTAGCGCAGGGGGCCTGTCCGAAAGCCCCGTTCTGACTGCGGCCGCAGCACGGACAGGATCTTGGAGGTCAGCAGCTCGTTATCTAGAAAGACATTCTCGCTCCATTTCCGAGGAAAAGAGCTGCAGAAAGACAGCTCCGGGCGGCCGTGGTGCGTGCTGTGTCTGTCACTGGTTCTGGAATGCGTGTTCCCCATGCTCACGGTCGGGGCTCCGAGACCCAGCGCAGGGCGAGGCCGGGCTGCGCCGTTTTTATACTTCCGTGTGATCCTTCTAGAAATGTAAAGCTGCGTCCTCTCCCACTGTATTGGCTGAGACAGCGGGTCTGGAGGGCAGGAAATTGGTCCCCACTGTGACCATTTAGTTGGAAATCGCACAGTAGCTTCTCCTTTGGTAAAATAACAACAAAAAAATCCCGACACCCCTTCCATCCTGGTGGGGGGTAAAAAAGCAGAGAGGAGTTTAGATTCACCGTAAGTAATCTAAGATCACTAAATAGGGAGCTCTGTGCTCGGTGTGAGCCACACACGTGGCTGGTGCCGACATCACACACACACACACACACACACACACACACACACTCTCTCTCTCTCTGTCTCTCAATTGTAATTAACCGGAGATCAGATGTCAGGATGACACCAAGACCCAGCGACCATAAGGCATGATTTAGGACCACACACGCCCGATCGTAAGTACACTGATAGAATCTGAGCACCACAGTGGACAAGAGGGGCCGATCCCATCTCACACGAGGATTGCAAACCAACACACAACGGGGGCTCCAAAGGGTTCTTCACACTCCTCCGCTGATTAAGGTAGGAACTGAGACAGTGGGGTGTGTGTACGCTCCGATCACCTTCCTTACTGATGGAACGGTGAAACTCAGAAAGCCAAACTGTCACCCTCTTCGGTTTGACAAATCGTGTCTGGCCGGGACGGGCTGCTTGGCTCGCTCATTCTCGGGGTGAAAGCCACACTCGAAAGCGCTCCTCTACGCAGCAATAACCAGCAGCATTAGGAAGACATCTGTCCACTTGCGTGGCTCCTGGTTCCCCAGTGTGCCCATCCACGGGTTTCTGTCACACAGGATAAGTAGTGGGGACTGTGGTTCTCTGCGGCATGCAGACCATGACCTTTAGGGTGGACAAGGGAGCAGCACTAGAGAAAAATGAATGTACTTCTCTCAGGAGCTTTTTTGGGGAGTGGGATTCAACATCTGAGTTCATTCATTCATTCATTTTTTTAAAAGATTTTATTTATTTTAAAGAGAAAGTGAGAGAATGCAAGTAGGGGGCGCAGCAGGCAGAAGCGAGAGGGAGAAGCAGGCTCCCCCTCGGAGCAGGGAGCCCGATGTGGGGCTCGATCCTGGGACCCTGAGATCATGACCTGAGCCGAAGGCAGACGCTTAACCAACTGAGCCACCCAGGTGTCTGCCCTCAGAGTTCTAATTTAGGTGGAAATGCACGGTAGTTCCATGTGGGCAGGTGTGTGTGTGTCAGAGAGAACACTTCGGGTCAAGGAGTCATGAACAAAGCTCATCAGCGGAGACTTCACCAGTAGGCAGTGTGACGCTGTGTTCCACACGGAGCACAGATCCACAGCCATTCATCAACACGGCCCCACACGGTGAAGGGGACATCTGGTCAGTGACTTCAGACGTCCCGGCATCAGGATCCTAAGTGGCCAACAATTACTATCATCATCGAGACAAAGGTGACGAGGATATCATTCCTATAAGAACATCCATATTCATAAAGGTGAAAGTCATAAATTGAGGCCTCTGTGGTCCAGAGCAGGGATTTTCTGTCATTTCTACACCACCTGAAACACCACCTAAGCAATTATGACCCGAATGTACAAATATGGGAAAAAGCCTGAAGTGAGTCCTTTGCCTGGCTGACAGACTGTTCCTGTGACCCGAGATCTTGCCTGAAGTCCCATGGGTTCTGCTTTAATCACAGTGCACAGGAGGAAATGCCACCATACACACCCTCTGGGGATCATCATTGCCAAAGGATTTTAATAAACAATGGGTACCCTAAATCTACGGCAACTTAAACCTTCCCCTGATGATGGAGAAGACACTTGGAGGTATCTGTGTCTAAGGGTTATGACTGGGGACACCAGGTGCCACTGCACTCAAGGGGTCCAAGGGATAGAATTTCAGTGGAAAGAATGAATGATGAGCCGGCCCCTTCTGACATACGATGTAACTGACTTACTTATTCTGATCATTCTTTGTCTGCTTCCCCAGTAGAACGGAAGACAGTGCGCCTCCCACAAAACAGGTCAAGAAATCATTGTTTTATGGAATATCATTCAGCTATACAAAGGAAGGAAATCCCGACACCTGCCACGATGCGGAGGGACCCTGAGGACACTGGCCTTAGTGAGAGGAGCCAGACGCAGAAGGACAGATCCCCCAGGACCCCATTTCTAGGAGGTCCCCAGAGGAGTCCCGTCCACACAGGGAAGAGATGGTGGGAGCCAGGGCTGGGGCAGGAGGTGAGGAGTCCGTGCTTTGTGGGGACACAGTCTCAGTTTGGGGAGATGGAAAGTTCTGGAGATGGAAGGTGGGGATGATGGCACATCTGTGTGAATGTGCTTAATGCTCCTGGACTGTACTCTTAAAAAATGGTTACAGGGGCGCCTGGGTGGCTCAGTGGATTAAGCCGCTGCCTTTGGCTCGGGTCATGATCTCAGGGTCCTGGGATCGAGCCCCACGTCGGGCTCTCTGCTCTGTGGGGAGCCTGCTTCCTCCTCTCTCTCTGCCTGCCTCTCTGCCTACTTGTGATCTCTGTCTGTCAAATAAATAAATAAAATCTTTAAAAAAAAATGGTTACAGTGGTCAATTTTATGTTTAGGTATGTTTTACCACAGTTTGAAAAAAAAGAAATCATTGTTTCTTTGGGAACAGTTCTGCATCCTGACTGTGGTGTTGGTTGCTCAGATCTATAATATACCAAGGATAACAGCTCATAGAACTAGGGGCGCCTGGGGGGGGGGCTCAGTCGGTTAAGTGTCTGACTTTGGCTCAGGTCACGATGTCAGGGTCCTGGGATCGAACCCCTCGCCGGGCTCCCTGCTCAGCACCGGGTCTGCTTGTCCCTCTGTCCCTCCCCCTGCTCACATGCTCTCCTTCTCTCTCAAATAAATAAAATTATAAAAGAAATTCATAGAACCACACACTCCCTTTCCCCCACTAAAGAGTGCAACGTAACAACTGGCGAAACCCAAACAGGGTCTGTCCCTGAGTTGACAATATTCTACCCGTGCCAGTGACCTGGCTTTGACCATGGATTATCACTGCTTATCGGCTGGTGTATCATCACTGCAAGATGCTTGGCGAAGGGCACCTGGGACTCTTTGTACTCTTTTTTGCAAATTCTTGTGAATCTTTTTTTTTCTTAAGATTTTATTCATTTGTGAGAGAGAGAGCGCACAAACAGGGGGAGCGGCAGGCAGAGAGAGAAGCAGACTTCCCGCTGAGCCCAGGGGCTCGATCCCAGGACTCCAGGGTCACGACCTGAGCCAAGGGCAAGACGCTTCAGCGACTAAGCCACCCAGGCTCCCCGCTTCTTGTGGATCTGAAAGGATTTCAAAATGAAAAGTCGCAGCTGATTCTCAGTGTTCACTGTCGCAATGTTCCGTAAAGTTGCGGCGGGCGCCGAATGAGCCAGGGCCGGATCTGCTCCTAATGGAGATGCAGAGCTGGGCTCCTGGGAGTTTCTGCCTACACTTCCGTCACCTGCTCTACACGTAACCTCCTTTTATGGGTGTTTCCCCTTGAAAGATACCTGGCTGAACACATACTACTGATCTATTACCACTGAGCTCACGGGCACTGGGACCACAGCTCGGGCCTGGAGGGGGCGTGGCGAACACGCGGGTTTTCTCCGTCCCGGGCATCACAGGCTCCTTGTACTTCGTAATGCCAGATGGCCCTTTAGCACAATGCTTGGGGCCATTACAAGCAGCCCCATTCCCAACGGAGGGCACAAAAATGCGAAGACACGGCATTAACCGCACTGCGAACAGGACACCTGTCCACAGCACGAGCTCGAACAAGAAGGCAGGGTGTCCCTCTTGTCCCGCCTCGGCTGGTAACGTGCAGGGTGGGTGACTCCTATTTTCCACTGCATGTGCCCCACAGGACCGTGCAGGCCCCACGGGCGTGGATCTGGGGGTCACAGGTACATCTCAGCGAGCAGGTACGTTTGCAAATATGGAATCCGTGAATAAAGGAGGACTGACTGGATGCAAGCGAGATGTCCAGGGAGAAATTACTACGATGTTTCAGAACGCCCTTGTTTGCTCAAATGCATACGATACTTCTTCAGGGCGCCGGTATTCTCTGTATTGCCTTATGGCTTATTATACACATTTCCCCAGAAGTATCCGAGCTGGGGGGACTTCTTACAGGAAACCGTGATGCCGTTCATTTGGCAGCAATAGGGCCTTGCTGGGAGAAACCATTCTTTTTCCCGGGAGGGTCTAACCGCCACTGCCCCTCTCAAACTACTTAAGACTTTTTAAATAAGGGGTGGGTGTTCGCTAATCGAGTCTTTCTGTAACTCGTGCAGTCGCGCAGGCCACTGCCTGATCAGGACACGAGTTGGTGGCTTTGCCACAGACCAGCCATTCCAACCACGTCTTTCTATTCCACATTTTTGATGATCTCACATCCGGGCCCTTACTGACCCAAGAGGGCCTGCCCCTCCCAGAGCCGGCAGATTCCTAGAGCCGGTGAAGGACTCATTCGCAAGAGCACCCTTCATGTGCAAACCCACCAATCCAGAGCCACACTCCGAACCCCTCCTCCGTGGGGCTCTCGCACTCAGGGCCACCGTCCCCCTGCCCTGATCACCCCTTGGGCTGGTGCCAGACAACCAGGGACAGCCCCTACCCCCCAGGGCCCACTGAGATTTTTCAAACTAGCCAGTCCTAAGCCTGTTTACCCTGCCCCACCAGTTCATCCCCACAGAAACCACAGCAAAGGCTCTGGCCACGTTTTCCCGTCATGCCCTGTGGCTCCCGACTGACCCCGTGGCCTCCCCCTGTGGCCCTCGGTGGCGTGCCCTGCCTTCTCCTCCTAGGGGACTGCGAGTACAAACTTCTCCTCTCCTGGCAGTCATTCGCATACCTGCATGGCTTACCTGGCTAGAGCAAATCCTGGATACCCTCCAACAGCAGGCACCCAGGGGCCCAGAGGTCTGCCTGCCAGGGCTGCGAGCCTCAAACATTCTCTGGGGGCAGTTTTCCTACATCTAGACACATGGACATGAGGGGAGGCTGGTGGGAAGATAAAATGGCATAGCACTTTGGGAATCTGGTGGTTCTTCCAATGGTTAAAGAGAGAGTCACCCTTCACTCTGGTGTTCCCACTCCTGGGTGTATGCCCAAGAGAAGCGACAGGCCGCTGCCGCACTAGCACATACAAGCTCCCAGCTGCGGAATTCACAACAGCCCAAAGTGGAGACGACCCCGGACGTCCGTCAGCTGAAGGGCAGAGAAGCACAAGGCGGTCCGTTCATACAACAGAATAGTATTCGGCCATAAAAGGAAGGAAGCACGATTTCGGCTATCACGTGGACGAACCTGGAAAATCTGCCTTGCGGAAGAGGCCGACACAAAAGACCACCGATGGTAGGAGTCCGCTGCTCGGCAACGGGCACGAGAGGCAAATCCGTGGAGAAGGAAGGGTACATGAACCGTTGTGCGGGGCTGCGCGGGGGGCGGGGTGCATCGGGGGTGACGGCTAAGGGTGTAAGGTTTCTCTTGGGGGTGCTAATGCCGATCGTGGGGGCTGGACGAAAAGCCACTGACTGGTACACTTAAGCGGGGAACCGTATGGTGTGCGAGGCCCATCTCAGCCAAGTCACCACACGAATAAATAAACCCCGTGAGGCAGAACCATCTTTCTGCAGGAGGAGAACCCAGCTGGCGCCAGCCGCTCTGACCTTGGCCCTGAGAGCGCCAGGACTAGCACGGTTTCCGAAAGCACAGAGCCGCGGCGGGGCGGGGCGGCAGTGGTGGGGCTGGGGTCCGGCCGCGGTGAGGGATGCGGGGTGCGGGGTGCGGCACGCGGCCGCCCAGCCCTGTCCGAGCCACCATGAGGAGCGGCCTCAGGGCCTAATTAGCACGTCTGCTCACGGCTGAGGGGGCCATCGATCGCCCGCTGCAGACTGTATGTCGCAGAGCCATTTCTGCCAGGGGACCCGGGTTAGAGGGAGAGACAAAAATAAGAAGCAAGCAGAGAAAATGGAAAAAGGTCTTCCTCCAGAGGGGGAAGAAAAAATACACGCTGTTCTCAGCAACGCAGACAGCTGCCTGTTCTCACGATGATTATTCTTTAAAGCCTGTTTTGTCTTGGTGTCTTTTTTTTTTTTTTAAAGATTTATTTATTTATTTATTTGACAGAGAGAGAGAGAGAGAGAGAGAGGCAGAGAGGCAGGGAGGCAGGCAGAGAGGGAGAAGCTGCTGAGCAGAGAGCCCGACGCGGGGCTCGATCCTAGGACCCTGAGACCATGACCCGAGCCGAAGGCAGAGGCTTAACCCACTGAGCCACCCAGGCGCCCCTGTCTTGGTGTCTTGAAGAGTGGGCTCTGTGAGCACTAAGGGCGACAAAGCCTGTGTAGCAGATATCGTGATCCCAGTTCCGTATCCTGTTGGTACTGTGGGTGCGGCTCCAGACCCACCGCAGTAAAGCGGGTCACGGGAATTTTTTGGTTTCCCGGTGCCTATAAAAGTTATGTTCACGCTATGCTATAGACTATTAGCATTACATCTAAAAAGATGGCAATCATCCCTTAATTAAAAAACACCTTTTAAGAAAGATCTTTAAATTATCTCCACATCCAACATGGGGCTTGAAACCACAGCTCTGTGATCAAGAGTCACATGATCCACTGACTGGGCCAGCCAGGGGCCCCCAAAACACTTTATTGTTAATACATATATATTTACATTTATGTATATATTTGAGAAAGAGTGCACGAGCAGGAGGGGCAGAGGGAGAGAGAGTCTAAAGCAGACGCTGTGCTGAGTACCAAGCCCAACATGGGGCTCAATCTCACGACCCTGAGATCACAATCTGAGCCGAAACTAGGAGCCGGCTGCCCAAAGGACTGAGCCACCCAGGAGCTCCTTAAAGAAACATTTATTGTTGGGGTGCCTGGGTGGTTCAGTTGGTAAAGCACCTGCCTTTGGCTCAGGTCATGATCCCAGGGTCCTTGGATCGAGCCCTGCATCGGGCTCTCTGCTTGGTAGGGAGCCTGCTTCCCTACCTTCTCTCTCTGCTTGCCCCTCTGCTCATTGTGACCTCTCTCTCTCTGTCAAGTAAATAAAAAATTTTAAAAAATAAAATAAGATAGGGGCACCCTGGGTGGCTCAGTCGTTAAGCGTCTGCCTTTGGCTCAGGTCATGATCCCAGGGTCCTGGGATCGAGCCCTGCATTGGGCTCTCCACTCAGTGGGGAGCCAGCTTCTCTCTCTGACAAATAAATGAATAAAATCTTAAAAAATAAAATAAAATAAAATAAAATAAAAAATAGCCTGAGAATTACCGAAATGTGACAGAGACACAAAGTGAGGAAAATGGCTTGGACGGACTTGCTTCTTCAATCTGTAAAAAAAACGCGTTATCGGCCAAGCGCAGTAAAACGAGGTATTCCCATTATTTCCCTTGCACATCAGACCCCACACTGTGAGTTCAGGTTCAGAGGGGCTAATTTCCAGCATAGTGATACTCCCAGCAGGACCCTGGTCTCTCACAGGTCCTTTGGGCCACAGACTTTTCCCTGATACACAAGCACAACCCATTAGCTCTGGCAGAATCACAAGGCCTCACAAGGGAAAATTCACTGATAAGACTTCATAGTTACAAACCTGCTGAAAGTCCTTTTTTGAGGCAGCCCAATATGACATAGCCAGTGACCATCTTAATTGGCTTTAAATTGTCCTTTATAATCTAGAAGCACATTTGTTTCTAAAAATACTGACTTTGCAGCAAGAATTTTATATTCTCAATGGCAGATTCCTCCAGCTGCTCAATGGGAGAGCAACTGGGAACATCTTTTGCAGCCAGCTGGGCCCTGGCACAGAAGTCCTCCCCCCACCCCCAAGTTTCTGCAAAAGGGCCACACAAAGGGACCAGCCAAGTGGTGGCTTTAGGCGGGGCTGGCCTTCCCCAGCTGCACAGCCGCTTCAAAATAACGGCTACTTTTCGCTTCAAAATAACGGCTACTTTTCTCTTCTCGTATTTACTGAAGTCCTGTGTCCCTGTCCCTGCCCCCATTCTTTGTCTCAGTGAAGACTTTTCTTTCAGGATGAGATTGCCGCCTGTCTCTGGAGAGTTCTAGCAAGCTCGCGCTTCGGGCAAGTGTTTGAGAGACAATTAAGAAAATCGGAGATAACATGAAGTTTTCAGTTCACAGTTTCTGGCTTTCCAGCCGCCTGAGACTAGACTAGATCGATGCCAAGACGACTCATTGATTTCTCTGCCTGTTTCATTTTGACGTTACACAAGCAAGATGGTATAAAGACGAATAAAACTACAGAAGACACAGAGACCCAACAAAAGACCTTAACCCCGTACCTCAGGGGACAAAGGGGTGGTGGGGGCAGCTTGGGGCTTAGAAGGTCCGTGTGAGCCAGAAAGAATACTCTTCCTAAACCTGATTATTAACCAATAAAAATCATTCACGAGCTTTCTACTCCCAAAATTACGTCAAATGCAGCAAACGCCATAAAAGAAAACACGCGTATCTTCTTGACTGGGTGTGCAGAAACCTTAAAAATCACCAAAAAGGCATAAAAGTAGAAATACTCCATGAAATACTCCGCCATCCACGGTTAATCGCTCCGGTATAAATGGGTGTTGTAAGCTGAAGTAATATTTAATAGTGAGTGATCCTAACATCGGGGTTCAAAAAATCCCTTCCAGACAGCAAAGGAACAATGTTAATAGCCTATAGGTATTTTTGGCAAGAATATCATGCAGGACATGTGGGTCATGCCGACAAGTGAAATACAGCACAACAAAGTATTCTGTATTACTATTCCGTGGATGACTTTGGAAGTTAAAAATAGAAAGGACAATAATATCCATGTGTCTGGGGAATAAAAATGAATGGCAGGGGTGCCTGGGTGGCTCAGTGGGTTAAGGCCTCTGCCTTCGGCTCAGGTCATGATCCCAGGGTCCTGGGATCGAGCCCCGCATGGGGTTCTCTGCTCAGTGGGGAGCTTGCTTCCCCCTCTCCCACCCCCACCCCAGTGCTTGCTCACTCTCTCTCCAGTGCTCTTCTCTCAAGGGAATAAATAAATCTTAAAAAAAAAAAGGATGGGGGAGGGTGGAGTAACTGCAAGCTGGCCATCTGACAAAGGACCAGCACGCAGAATACACAACAAGCTCTCAGACTTCCATAGTGAAAACACAAATAACCCATTTCGAAAATCAGCAAAAGAGATGAAGATGCATTTGCCCCCAAAAAACCTACAGATGGTAAAAAAGCGCAGGGGAAGGAGCTCCACTCATGAGCTGCGAGAGAAATGCAAATAAAGCCACCCCCAGAAGGCACTGGCAGCAGGGCTGAGAGAGGCGAGTGTAAAGCCGGGTGACTCCCACACTGGCTGGCGGGAAGGGAACAGTGCCACCGGCCTGCAGAGCGGCGGGCGGTTTGCAGAGAAAACACAGAAAGGGCACCCCTGCATATTCATTTCAGCACACAGAACACACGGCCGGACGGAAACCTGGCCGTGACCGTCTGTGGCAGCTTTATTCAGGAAGAGCCCCAAACTGGAAAGCCCCCAGACTGTCCTGCAGGGCAAACAGCCCGACAAATCGTGGTCCGTCCAGACCACGGAATCCTACCCCGCCACGAAAAGGAACTTTCAGTAACGTGCAACAACTGGGCTGGACCCCGCGGGTGCTGTTGCGAGAGAAAAATGTTCTCTTCTGACATCCTACAGAGTTACTCAGAGAGGAACCGCCGCCGAAGCTGGGTGAAGGGGACATGTGAGCTTTGCAATGGACCGTGAGTCCCTAACGATTTCAAAAGGAAAAGTCGGAAATAAACAAAAGCACCACCACCACCACCAATAACAACAACAAGAAAACCAGAGAGAACACTCATGACCAAGGTCTTAGTCAGCGTGGGCCGCCATAACAAAGTACCACAGACTGGGGGGTTGGAACAACACACATTACTTTGTCACATTTCTGGAGGCGGGGAAGTCCAAGATCAAGGTGCTATCGGATAGCCTCGGTCTCTGGCTTGCAGCCCGCCAGCCCAGGTCTCCCTGTGTGCTCAAGAGGTGGAGAGAGCGACAGCGAGCTCTCTGGGTCTCCTCTTACAAGGGCACTAACCTCATGATGGGGGCCCCACTCTCATGACCTCATCTAAACCTAATCATCTCCCAAAGTCCCCACATCCAAATACATCACACTTGGGGGGCAAGGGCTCCAACATGGGCATCTGGGGGGGGCACCATTCAGCCCATAGCACCCTACCTCGAATAACACCATGATTCCTAACAATGTTTGTCCCCACCTCGCGTCAGTGGAATGAGTCACACAGTATGTGCCTCTCTGCGCCCGGCTTAATTCACTGAGCATGGTGTTTTCAAGGTCCTTCCCTGTTATGGACGGAATGTTGGTGCTCGTGTCTCCCCAAAACTTGTATGTTGGGGCCCTAACCCCCAGAATGGCTGTCTTTGGACGAGATGGGGTGTCCAAGGAAATCATGAAGGTTAAATGAGAGCGTCAGGTGAGGCCCTGATCTGGATAGGATCAGGGTCCCTATCTTAGAAGAGACACTAGAAGGGTGTCTGGGGGGCTCAGTGGGTTAAGTGTCTGCCTTCCGCTCAGGTCATGATCTCAGGGTCCTGGGACTGAGCCCCATATTGGGCTCCCTGCTCAGTGGGGCATCTGCTTCTTTCTCTCTCTCCAATAAATAAAATAAAATCTTAAAAGAGAGAGAGGGAGAGAGAGACCAGAGAGCTCAGATGCCTCCCTCTCTCACCCCACCCTTCTGCATAAAGAGGGCCGCTCTCACCAGAAGCCAAATTTGCTGGCACCTTGAATTTGAACTGCGGCTGCCAGAAGTATGAGAAAGACATTTCTGTTCTTTACGAAACCCAGCACTTTCATAGAGAAGGGTCAGTGAAATGTGCTTAGAAGGGCAGGAAGGAAGGTAAAGGGAGAGAGAGAGGGGAACACTTAGCTAACCCTGGTCTCTCAGGGCTTAGCACATGGCAGCTGCTGACCGCAAAACTGCACAAATTAAAGCCACCAAATCTGAAGTTCACCTTAGGTCAAGGTGAAGACAGGTCAAGGTAAGCCTGTATGAGCCTCTATGTGGCAACTCTGGGCAGCCGGGGAGGACAGAAGTGACAGAAGGTGGCAGGAGGGCAAAGTGATGATGGTTCATGAAAGGACAAAGGAAATTCATCTTAAAAACTCATTGCTGGGGTACCTGGGAGGCTCAGTTGTTAAGCGTCTGCCATGGGCTCAGTTCATGATCCCAGGGTCCAGGGATTGAACCCCACGTCAGGCTCCCTGCTCAGCGGGAAGCCTGCTTCTCCCTCTCCCACTCCCCCTGCTTGTGTTCCCTCTCTCGCTATCTCTCTGCCAAACAAAAAAGTAAAATCTTGAAAAAAAAAAAAAAAAAAAAGGCTTATGAGCTGTGAACATGGGAAACAGGCTGTGAATCGGGGTTTCCCATTACCTTGAACAAAGACAGACCAAACTCAGAGCTATGCTTTGTGGCCCAAGTTCGGAGCACAGAGAGAGGTGTTTATGGCCATTATAGCGAACAGGTGGCTTGTCCTGGGTGGCTCTGGGGAGCCAGAGTATATAGCAGCCCCTGGGCTATCAGCAGGTACTGGCTGAAACCCACATGGCATCGCAGTGACTCTGAGGGAGACATAAGAACCGGAGGAGTACAGGTTGGGTGCCTTTAAAACTTACTGGCCATTTGTATCTGAGCTTGGTCACAGCCCTATCTCAGGTAGAAGGAGGATCTCTGGTGGGATGCCAAAGGGCGCTGTCCTTAGTCTTGCCTGAGATGGGAACGCAGATGGCTTGCTTATCAAGTTCACGTGGAGCAGAGGAGCTCCTTCAAATTAGGTTTGAAAATAAAGACAGGGAGATGAGTTGACCCAACACAACTTGACAGGCTGCCATGAAGGAAATGTCAAGAGACTCAGCAAAGATGGGTGGGGCTGCGGGGGGCCTCTAGGTGAGATCATCTAGGGGGTTGCTGGGTGTCCGCCGCAGGCTCAGCAAACCAGCAATGGGGTGCATGCAGAGCTGGGTTGTCTTAGACTCGTCAATATCAGTGTGATGACAAGAGTCTGGAGGGCCAAGCTGCCGGCCAGCCAAGCCCCCTGGGGTTTATCTCAGGCCAAGGCCAAGTTCAGTGAGTGATGTGACATTGGGACACTGGCTGGGATGGCACCCAGGAAGCTGTATTCTGACCAGTACCCTAGGGGGTCAGTGCAGGTGGGCCAAGGAGCCCACGCGGGCCAAAGGCAGGCCATGTGGAGCAGGCCCAGAGGGTGGCTAGGACAACCAAGGGATCACAGCCATGATGTGAGGGGAAGAGCATCAGAATGGGGACGCTGGCCAGGGAAAAGGAACCCAAGGGTAGTCCTCTTGGAGGGCTGGCCTGCTGGCAGGCGTGGAAAAGTCTCTCTCCTCTGAGGCTCACAGCAGTAAGCTTAGTGCACGTGAGGAATTTCTATTAAGTAAGAATAAAAGAACCACCCTGTATTTCACAAACCACAAAGAACCACTACTCCTGTTTTAGCACATTCCATTCCCATTCTTATTTCTATTAATTCCATTTATGCGGAACTGGTTGCTAATAATCAACCACTTATAACCTAGGAAAATTCACACGGTTGGACCTAATGCGTGGGTGAGCTCCCACTGAAAATACAAATTTTGCATCTTGCATTTCTGCTTAAGCTTTAATACTGTAAAATATATTTCAGGAACCTTTTAAAATTTCTTTCCTACAGAAATCTTTTGCAGTGGCTGTGAGACTGCTTATTAAACGGGAATATTCCTCCAATGGCATGTTCCAGGGATGCTACAGATGGTTGTAATAAAACCAATGGAATGGGAGGGTATTATGCTAAACGAAATTAGTCAGAGAAAGACACCATTATGGTCTCATTCATATGTGGAATTTAAGAAACAAAACAGATGAACATAGGGGAAGGGAAGGAAAAATAAAGTAAGATTAAAAACAGAGAGAAGCAAACGGTAAGAGACTCCTAACTCCAGGAAACACTGAGGGTTGCTGGGCACTGAGGGCACTCGTAAAGAGCACTGTGTGTTATACGCAACTGGTGAATCACTTAATTCTACCTCTGAAATTAATACTACACTATATGTCCAGTAACGTGAACGTAAATTTAAAAAAGGAAAGAAGGAAGGGAGGGAGGGAGAAACTCCCAACTAAAGATGGGTAAAATACCCCATCTGCGTTGGATACTGTCTTGGGATCAATTTGTATGGGTAGCTAGGTCCCCTGCCCAAAGTCTCGTCAGTCCCCCTGCGCTCACCACAGTGCAGACTGTCAGTGCTCCCCTCCGGCCGAAGCTTCCTGGGGCATGCTGGGTTGCACTCCGCAAGTGGGGTGGAGGGTGAGGATTCTCCGATCCCTCAGCACACGATCCACAGATTTCTTCTGGGTGTTCCTGGTGCCCTGGGAACACAAGCCCCGCCCCCCCACCAAGGAACTAGGTCCAGAGGCTCACTTCCCCGGAGAGGTGCCCTCCCCTCTCTGTATAATTCCCTTCTCACTGAGGGCCCTCCCCATGCTCTTTTGGAACCTCCCTCAACTTCATAGGACCTTCCCTCCATGCGCCGGCTCCTGGGGGGGGTGATACCCTCAGTCCAGCCTTCTCCTGCACCCCCAGGGCCAGTGCGTCACTGGCCCTACACTGGCCCTATTTTCTGTCTACTTCACAGAGTGTGGGCCCGTTCCCTGATCAGTTAGCCCAAGCTGCCATCTCCTTGGGGGGCTACCCATCCCCTCCCTTTCCCTCCCCGCTCCCCCGCGCTGCTGTCCGAGGGTCTCACCTCATACCTGTGGGCATCCCACAGCTTTGGCTCTGACTCCCTGGCCTGGTCGTGCACCATTTGCACTCTGCACCCCAACCATGCTGACGTGCAGCTCTGGGTGCCTTGGCTGAGGCACCTCTTTGCCTGGTGAGCTTTGGGGCCTGGCCAGAGTCCCTCTGGGTTGTCTTCCCTCTTTCCCAACCCCCACAGCCTAGGCCTTCCTGTGCCCTTTACCTCTGTGCACACGACCAGTTATGGCTTTTATCACATTGCCTCATGCCTCATGGAACCCTGACCTCTTGGGGGACAAAGGTCAGAGGTCACTCATATCTGGATGTCAACATTGCTTTGATCTATGTGCGGGGCCAGCCTGCTCCCAGCACGGGTCCACAGACCTCGTCCCCGCTCCCAGCACGGGTCCACAGACCTCGTCCCCGC
>ML105724.1:10705-24916 GCA_003697995.1 Taxidea taxus jeffersonii | reverse complement strand
CAAGAGTCAGACACTTGGGGCGCTTGGGCGACTCAGTCGGCTGAGCGTCTGCCTTTGGCTCAGGTCACGGTCCCAGGGTCCTGGGATCGAGCCCCGCATCGGGCTCCCTGCTCAACAGGGGAGCCTGCTTCTCCCCTCCCTGCCCACTCGTGCTCTCTCTCTCAAATAAATAAAATCTTAAAAAAAAGAGAGAGAGAAAGAGAGAGTCAGACACCCAACCAGCTGAGCCAAACAGGTGCCCCGAAGAGGTACATTCTGAAGCAACTGTCATTTAACCGGTCCACCCGTAACTGGGGCCTCTTCTCTATCCAGGTGCACAACACAAGACGAGGCCAATGAGGTGGCCAGGATGCTCCGTGGCCGTCTGCCGGCAAACATTTGCTTAACTGGAGCCACTTCTAGTCGATTCCAGAGCTGTGCGTGCCAGCAGTACTCAGTGTTACAGATACATTCCTTAATAAAATGCTACTTAAACTCTTGAACCACCGGGGCGCCTGGGTGGCTCAGTGGGTTAAAGCCTCTGCCTTCGGCTCAGGTCATGATCCCAGGGTCCTGGGATCGAGCCCCGCATCGGGCTCTCTGCTCGGCGGGGAGCCTGCTTCTCCCTCTCTCTCTCTCTCTCTGCCTGCCTCTCTGCCTACTTGTGATCTCTGTCTGTCAAATAAATAAACAAAATCTTAAAAAAAAAACAACTCTTGAACCACCAATGCAAGAGAGCTCATGTTTCTAAAACTTACAAGCAAGTCACTTAAAAACAAGCAAACCAAAGTACCATCTGATTAGAAGGTGATCTAAACACCCCCCACCCGCTCAGGTAAGGGCTAACCCACGCACTAGTGCAGAAGTGTTCAGCATTCAGAAGGCTTTCGGTTTCCTTGAAATTCTCGTTCAAAGCAAAGTAGAGTGGAGAGTCTCTGCTATAGGTCTGGCTTGTTTATTTTAGAAAAGACTTTATTTTTAAGTGATCTCTATACCCAACATGAGGCCTGAGCCTACAACCCTGAGATCAAAAGTCGTGCGCTCTACTGAGCCAGCTAGGCGCCACTCTCCAGGTCTGCTTTAAAGCAAGAAAGATGATGGGGACATCCGTTCGCAAAGGAAAAGCCGCTGGATACCAAAAGATTGGCAAACACAAGTACATTTGTCTACTTTAAGTTAAACAAAGTAGTTAAGGTTTATTAATTTTTTAAAATAACTGCTTTTTTCCGGTCCGTTGATCACCTCTAAGCGCACACAGGCTGCAGCTAGGGCCCGGGGCTGGGCTCAGGGGCTCCGTCCTTCTGCAGACCGCCACCTGGGCAGGCTGGAGGCTGAAAAGCCTGTGCCCCAAGAAAAGGGCCCTGCTCAGACTTCCCGTGTGACTCATTCACGCCCTACTGGAACCTATCCTCCAGCTGGCTTGTCCAGAGCCTGTAGACAAGCGCTCCATGGAATAATGAAGCTAATGAAAAAAGCTTTGGAATACGGTGGATCGGAGAAGCCTGGGTCACAGGAGCCCGAGGCCAAAGGCAGGCTCTGTTTAAGGCCAAGGGTGTGCTCCCAAGACAGGCTGGGGATGGGCCATTTCCTTTACTAGGGATGGGACGCCATGGGTTGGGGTCAGGTTGCATGGAGGGGGGCGGGGAGGCTGGGACAGACAGGGACAAATATGGGTTGGAGGGAAGACACACCCCTAGCGCAGAAGTGAAGCGAAAGGGGAGCCGGGAAGCCCAATCTGGGAGGTCTCTCAGTCACTAGTGCTGGGAAAGACCCCTAGGAGACCAGTTTTTGGGGCAACGCAAAAGAACTATGAACCCCCTCCCCACACCCCAGTCTCCACTTCCTCTCCTTCTCACACCCTGGAACCCAAAGGATCAGATGGCTGTGCCCTCCTCGCCACGTCCCCGGCCATCTCTCCCGCTCCACAGTGGGCGCTCAGGGTTTGTGACACGTCTCGCAAGGCTCTGTCAACACTGATCTGGTAAAGGCTGAGCCCCTGCTTCCAGGGAGTTCAGGTCCTAGGAGACTCTGCTCATATTTTCATCAGCCCATCAATACCCAAGTGTTCCCTGCGTTTTGGTTGGAAGAGACCATATTTAATCGACATTGTTGCATCATAAACACGGAACACAGCCTACAGCTCAACAGCTCTCCAACGATTCACGGGTTTTCTCCACAAGGCTCATCACAGCCTTCTTGGGCCTGGGGACACTAGACAGCACTTTGGCCCAGTGCTTGGGGGCCATTTTCCAACAGCAAAATCGCCAACAAAAAGCACAAGAATGCACAAAGCGTGGCAACTTAAATGCACCGGAAAAAGGACACTTGTTTACGGAACGAGCTCGACAGAGGCCGTGAGGGAATCAGCGCCTTGGGCAACTCCAATGTCTTGCCTCTCTGCGTGTTGTCCAAGCACCAAGAAAGCCCTGGGAGTACTGATTTGGGGCTTTCGGATAAATCGTCACCAGTGGGTGAATTCGTAAATACGGAACCCACAAATAGTGAACTCTATTTGTGTCCCCAGAGAGGATGCTCCACACGCATGGGGATTTCTGTCGTTCACCGTTGGCACAAGGCCTGGGGCGGGGTGGGTGCTCCATAAATATTTGCTGAAGGAAGGGGCAGAGGGGGACCGGGTCTGGGGTAGTTCAGGGGAGAAATGAGGAGAAACAAAGTGGGCAGAAGGGCAGGATGGAGGGAACACCTTGTGCGTGAAGGGTCTGTGGCGGGTCTTTGTGATCCTTGCAGTTTACACTTTATCCTTGAGACTGCAGTCATGGACAAGTTTATACACAGGGTCTTGATCACATTTGCCTCTGGAAGTAGAGGCTGTGGCGGGGGAGAACCTGCAAGGGGATGGTGGGGGATGCTGGGGGATGCAGGGAGACGGGCGAGGAGGGTGTCGGGACTGGACACTGGTGCCCCGGGAAGGGCGGAGCCAGGGGCCGGGCCATGGGGATAGGTGTCGAGTTCGACTTCCGTGCGGGGCTGTCCAAGCTGCCCGAGGACTCCAGTGATGGCAGGTGGACGCTGGAACACGGCGCTCCGCAGAGAGACATGAACAGGAGAGGGAAATGTGCCGAAGACCAGAAGGCCGGGAGTGGGCGTGTTCCAGGGCCAGAGCTCCCAGGATCGCGGGATGGAACCGGATGAGACCCGTAATTAACCAGTCTTAGGGTCCCGGCTTTGTTGCGAGTTTTCTGGGTACCAGAACAACCTAATTTAGTTGCATCAGTTCCTGTGGGGGTGGGGGTGGGGAGAGGAGGGTAGGCGTGCTGTGCCACAGACACTGCTCAAACTGGTATTAGCTTTAACTGGAATCTCTGGGCTGTTTCTCAGGGTTGTTATTCAGTCCCGATTCTCCATCCCGTGGTTCTGGAGGAGCTTATTTGGACCGGTGGTTCTCAACCAGGGGGGATTCTGTGCCCCGGGGAACATGCGGCGTTGTCTGGAAATATTCTGGACTGTTACGACGGCAGGGGAGCTCCTGGCACGGCGTGGGTCAGCCCCACGGACGCTGCTCAACATCCCGTGAGCACAGGAGAGCCCCCCACAGAGACTCCCCTTTTCCCCCAACGTCCAGGGTGCCAGGCTGGGAAGCGATGACTCAGAGGCAGGCACGGAGACCGAAGCGCTCTGCACGCTCACGTTACCTCGTTGCCTTCAACCAGTTCTTTCAGTTGCTGAGATTTCTGCACCCTGACTCCATGACACTGGGAGGAAGGCCACCCCTCCAGCTGCGATCCCCAGCTTTGATAACTGAACTTTCTACATCTTTTATCTTTCTAAATTACAGAGCAAACAGCCAGTCGGGACAGAGCAGAGGATGGAACCCAGGGGCGGTCTCCCTCTCAGTTGACTCCGGGACACTAATTAACACCCTTCGGGAACTTTCATCCAACTAGTTATGAGCCTGGCTAAAGGATGATTAGCTCAGGATTATCATAACACCTCTGTGCACTTCTCATCCCACCCCAAGAACGTCAGGGGGGACTCGATTAGATGCCTCCCACTTCCACACGTTCTGCCTCCTTTCACCAGTCTGCTGGGCTGGATCGCTGTCACTGGAAGAGGAAACCAGGCTGATGGGTCACGATTGCTTCCTAATGGCTCACACTGGCTCTCCGGCTCATGACTGCTGTTGCCTCTTAAAATGCCCACACTTGGGGTGCCTGGGTGGCTCAGTGGGTTAAGTCTCTGCCTTTAGCTCAGGACATGATCTTGGGGTCCTGGGATCAAGCCCCGCATCGGGCTCTCTGCTCAGCAGGGAGCCTGCTCCCCCCACCCTGCCTGCCTCTCTGCCTGCTGGTGATCTCTTGTCTGTCAAATAAATAAATAAAAATCTAAAAAAAAACAACAACACCCAAAACAAAAACAAAAAACCCCCGCCCACTCTTCAGTGGAAGGAGTAAGCGGGTCTGTAGTTGGGAGGCCACACCATGCCAGTTCTGCTTCCTGCCTGGGCCTGGGCCTCCCACCCCTCTGGTAAAGGTTGCAGGCACATGACACTCGCTTTTCAGTGCTTGCCAAAACCCTATGGTGTCGGACGCAACCAGTACAGAGAACCCTTGAAGAAAACAACCCGAGACAAAAGTGGACAAAGGACTTGAATAGACACCACTCAAAGGAGATACAGAGGCGGTCAAGAGCCACACGAGAAGACAGATGGTCAACAGCACCATCATTAGGGAAATGCAACCCAGAACCACGCGAGAAGCCACTTCACACCCATGGCGACGCTATCATTTTTAAAAATGGGGAATGACCAGTGTTGATGAGGATGTGGAGAACCTGGAATCCCCAGGGACTGCTGGTAGGAAGGGAAAACGGTGCGGCTGCTGTGGACAAGCTTGGCGGCTCCTCAAGCAGTCGGACAGAACCGCAAGCGCCAGCAATCCCACTTCTGGGTGTAGACCCGAAAGAATGAAAAGCAGACCCTGCACACCCGCGTTCATAGCATTACTATTCACAGTGGCCACAGGGTGCCCACAACCCAAGTGTCCCTCAGCGGGGGAAATGGACAAACACAATGGGGTCCATCCATACAATGGACTATGACTGAGCCTGAAAAAGGAAGACCATTCTACCACCTGCTCCAACACGGGTGAGCCTTGGGGACACTATGCTCAATGAAATCAGCCAGACGCAGAAGGACAAGTACTGTCGGGTTCTGCTTCTGTGAGATCCCTAGAGGAGTCCCATCCAGAGAGACAGGAAGGAGCCTGCAGGTGCCACGGGCTGGGGGAGGGGGACGGGAGCCAGTGTCCCATGCGGGCAGGGTCTCCATTTGGGGAAGATGAACACGTTCTGGAGAGGGGTGGTAGGGACAGTACCCCAACAAGGACGACACTTTCACTGCTGAACAAGACACTGAAAAATTGTTAACGTGTTTTCTGTTTGTTTGGTCTTTAAAGACACAACTAGTCCTGCAGGGGACCTGAATTTCAGAACGGCTGCTGCTTGGCCCTCGTGGAGTTAGATTTTCTCCCAGGAACCTGGCCTTCCCCAAGACAGAAGGTAAACACAAGGCACCGCTTAAGAACTTCTGTCCGCTTTCACTGTTGGCCCTTCTCGGCATAACCGGACCTACTAGCCTCCTCAGGAGACTGGCTCCTGTACCCAGGGAACTCTGCAGGGCTCCCCAAATGGTCTGGAAGGGGGTCCTGCTGCTGCGTTTTCGCGCCCTCTCCTCAAAGTGCCCTTCGTGATTAACGAGGATGGACAGTGAAATATGGGAACGAAAACCTGCTCCATTGGGTGTTTCGACTCATTCTGATGAACAAGTCCAACCAGTTCAGGGGGGCCAGCCAGATGCAGGTGGCTCTGGAACATTCTACTAAGACAGAACCAGTAACAACCACTCCTAAAGGATGACATCGACACCAGTGGAAATGACCTTTTCAGTGTGGGGTCGATGAGGGGCGAAGCTGGCCAGAGGGACAGAGGAGTGACCTCAGGGCTGGAGGGGGGCTCCTAAGGTAAGAGAAACGTGGTGTTCCACTTCATTATTTACACATCGGAGAGAGAGCGTGTGGAGCTAAGGATGGGGAGCAGATGCCCTGCGCTGCCCGGGCCTGTCCCGTGAATCACCCGCTCCCCTTTGCTCAAGTTCACATTACTTCTGGTGTCAGGAAGGAAGTACCTTCAGCATCAGCCATAGGCAGTTCAGACCCTGAAAAACCAATGCCATGTGAGTATTCCCTATGCCATGCCTTGTGACCGGGGTACAAGGCCAGATGCTGATCTGTAGGGGTCCCATCGAAACAATGTCACCCACTCCCCTGGCCCTCGCCAGGAAGGGCCGCCCTGCTTTCCTCCTTGGTGTTTTATTTATTATTTGTTTTTTTAAAAGATGCTATTTATTTGACAGATGGAGATCACAAGGAGGCAGAGAGGCAGGCAGAGAGAGAGGAGGAAGCAGGTTCCCCGCTAAGAAGAGAGCCTGGTGCGGGGCTCGATCCCAGGACCCTGGGATCATGACCTGAGCCAAAGGCAGAGGCTTTAACCCACTGAGCCACCCAGGCGCCCCGCTCCTTGGTGTTTTTTAAAACACTTCTGTTAATTCAATGGACTGTACCTAAATCAAAGCGATGCGGCTGAAAAACATTTTAATGAAAACAAGTGATTTTGAAAAGATTAATTCAGGTGTCACTACTGCACATCTGAAATCTTCTGGAAAACCCCAACTGGCCTTATTATTGCTATTATGTATTTTTAAACTTTATGTATTTATTCCAGAGAAAGACACAAGAGAGAGCATGTGAGCTGGTGGGGAGGGCTCAGCCGCGGGGACGGGGTATGGGGTGGGGGTGTGTGGCGCAAGGCTCGATCCCAGGACCCGGAGATCATGACCCGAGGCAAAGGCAAACATCCAACCATCTAAGCCACCCAGGCACCCCTATATAAACCTTTTATTTGGAAAATAAAGAGCAAATGTTAGCAGAGGTGGCTATAAGGAGGGCAGAGGAAAGCAAACACTTGAGAGAGTCCAGTGGGTTTCTCTTTCACCAGATAAAAAGCATCCTGTTAAAGGTGGAAAGCAAGAAAGAAAAACACGCGTGCACAATGCCAGAAAAAACCTGTCTGCTTTCAGTGGCCTGCGGAATTATTCAAGGACACTGCATTTCTGTAAAAAAGACAACTGCAAAGGTGGCGGGGTGTCGAGGCTCAGAAAGACCCTCCATAAGAAGTTCCCAGTGCAAATGCACATCCAAGAGGATCCCCTGTCCCCTTCACCCACGTCCCTCACCAAATTTACAACATCGGAGTCATAGCCCTAGACACAGAATGGTAAAAACCACAAGTCTTCTGCAGCCATGGGCAAGCTCCAGCCTGAGGGCCAGCCACCTATTTTTGTAAATAAAGTTTTATTGGAACACAGCCACGCCTACTTGTTTCCCGGTTGTCTGGCGCTGCTTTGGGGAGTAGCTGCGGCAGAGGCTGTGTGGTCTGCAAAGTCTGAAATATCTACCGTGGGGCTCTTCACAGAAAATGTCTGCTGATTCCTGGTCTACCTCGTTCTGGAAGGGAGGGCCTGTTCCAACAACCAGAGTGCACCCAGCGGGGCTCGTGTGGCACGAGAAGCTCCCATTTTGAATCCCTGACACACGGAAGGCAATGGAATGAAGGAAGCAGTGGAGTGCATTAACTGTGTGAAGTCGTTACTGAATTCCAGAGCCCTGAGATAGTCTATGCTGGTAGCAAACAGGTAGCCAGTTGCTTTCGGAGCATCTCAAGATCCCGTCACTACTAAGGACGCCGCTGTAACAGTTCATGAAAGTCGGCAACCAGCTCCTATATTAGGAAAATTCCAAAACCCTGCAAAGACCTTCATTAGTATTCCTTCTAGTACTGCAAAGGTGTGAGTGTGAATATATTTTAATATAGTTCACATCTCAAGGTCAGGAAGAAAGCAGTTTCGTGTACTTAGGTAAGCTAGGTGCCGGGCCAAGCAGATGAACTATTTTTTCCGCTCTAAATTGATAAGACTTTTATATTTGATGAAGGTGGTCTTTGGACACATGGGGGAAAGAACAGATTATATAAAGACAGGCAGACAAGCAAACATTCAGCGTATGGTGGCACCAGGCACCTCTTTATACCGTATGGCAAATGGTATTCTCAGAGGAACCAGATTTGGAAGCTTTTCAGGCAAGAAACTAGTTCTTAAGATCTCCTCCGCTTTCCTCTCTTCGCTTGCTGGGTTCCCAAGCACGAGCTGAAGTCCAATGCTTTATTTCACTTTAAATAGTGTGAAAAGTACTATGTTTGTAAGGAATCTAAGAAATGAATACTAATAAGTTGTCAACTTGTTCTCCCTTACGAGTCACCAGAAATAAAAGGCTTCCATGGTTGGGTGAATACGGTCCCCTCAGAATTCACGGAATTCGACGAAAATCTATGGAATGTGGCCTCATTCAGAAAGAGGGTCTTTGCAGATATCATTAATTTAGGGATCTTAAGATGACATCATCCTGGATTAAGGGTGATCCAGTGACTGGCATCTTTACAAGGCCAAGAGGGAGATCCGGATGCAGAGAGACACACAGATACAGAGACAAACAGAGAGGGGAAAGTCAAGTGAATACAGAGGCAGAGACTCTGTATTCACTTGTGGCTGCCGAATGCAGCCACAAGCCAAGGACCCACGGCCTAGGGCAGCCTTCCAGGATCCTTCCCTAGAGCCTTCGGAGGGAGTGCAGCGTTACAGACACCTCGATTTTGGACTTTTAGCCTCCAGAATGGTGAGAGAATGAAATTGTTATTTTAAGCTACTTGGGATGGTAGCAATTTGTTACAGCAGTCCTACGAAACCAGAACAGCTCTCAAAAGTCAAAGCTATTAATTGTACTGCCAAACGCTCCCTTTTCTGCTAAACTTTCTTCCTAAGACATGGTGCACTGGGATCCCAAGGCAGTGTTCTGACACTGAGGACTGTGACCCCTGCGTGAGTTGGGGAAAACAGTTTCCCATGAAATAAAATAGAACAGAAAATGCCAGAGACGATCTTGAGTAATGAAGATGAGTATTCTTATTCTTTGCTGAAACTCTGGATCCGACGTGTGTGTGTGTGTGTGTGTGTGTGTGTGTGTGTATGTGCTTACAAGATCACAATGTCATAAAATGTTGGTTTTCCCCGTGGTCATGGTCAAAACCAAACACACCGTAGAGTCCCAGAAGCCCCTATCTTTGGGCCCATCTACAAGGGGAACTTTCTTGACCAATGGAAAGCTACCCCAGTTTGGAACATCTTCAGGGGGTAAGCAGAATCACGGTTGCCGGAGGCTTGGGAACAGGAAATAAGGAGTGACTGCTCATGGCTACTTGGTTTCCTTTTGGGGTGAAGAGAATGGGGTGAGGAGTACATATAAATATATTAAAAGCCACTGAATTGTGCACATTCAAGCGGTGAATGTTCTGGTATATGAATTGTAATGGCCCCATTTTTTAAAAAAAGCAGCAGCAGGATGGCCAGGTCTGTGGACAGCAGGGAAACTGGAGGGCCTTCCCCTCTGATCAAGGCTTTTGGAACATTCTAGAAGAGGGAGAAACACCAAAAGGAAGGTTTTAGCTTCCTGCTTGTAAACCGGGTAGAGCTAATGACAAACTTAAAAGCACTAATTTACAAGATGTGACTTATAATTAATCTTCAGACTCTGGGAGCAACCCACAGTGGTGGGACTTCATTTGTTAACAATTTCTTTTTATCGATTTGTACATATACTCCGCACCTTGTTAACGAAGTTATATTTTTCAGATTAAAAAAGAAAAAAAAAAAAGAGCTAAGTTGTATTCACTGTGGCAACTCAGGTCCCTGGTCCCCGGTGCTGAAGGAACGGATGGACACACCTAGACACTGCGGAGCCCTACCCAAGTAATCACAACCCTATGAAATAAGGAATGCTATTAGATGTGTGATTTTAGAGCCAGGAAACTGAGGATCCAAGGGCCTAAGTAGCTTTTGTGGTACCACAGAAGCAGGCCTGAGCTCCCTGCTACCATCTTTCTGCTCACGGTGCTCCCGTGTGCATGTGTGTCTAGAGAAGGGGCAATGGGAGTGGCCCGGCTGGAGGCACACGGAACCCTGGGTGAGGCCAGTGCCGAGTTCTAGAAACTTCCACAAGAGAAGGAAGTGCTGGAGAGGGTAGGAGGCGGGGCAGGTCCCTAGTCAAATGAGAATTTGAGCCTTAGAGCACTGGAGCTGGAAAGTGGGTGTGGGCATTCCCAACTGGCTGCTGTCACAGATTTCCACAAACAAGGGCTGAAAACAACACTGAGGTTATTCTTCCGTAGGGCTGGAGGGCACGAGCGGGGTCCGGAGGGCTGCCATCTCCTGGAGGCTCTAGGGGAAAACACGTTTCCACTCCGTTTCCAGCTGCTAGTGGCCCCTCCCTCCATCTCCTATGCTGACCTCTGACGGCTGGCCTCAGCTTTGGCCATCACACCTCCTCCCTCTGATGAGGACCCTTTGGATGACACTGGGTTCACCTGGGTAAAGCAGGCTCACCTGCCATCCCCGGATCCTCGATCACATCTGCCAAGTCCCCTTTGCCATAGAAGGTCACATGTTTGTGAGTCTTGGGGGTTAGGATGCGAGCATCTCTGGGGGCCACTGTCCTGCCCACCACACCGGTTATGATGTTTTCACCACATGAGTGTGGTGGGAGAGGCGGTGGGCCAA
This sequence comes from Taxidea taxus jeffersonii, assembly GCA_003697995.1. Taxonomy (NCBI): domain Eukaryota; kingdom Metazoa; phylum Chordata; class Mammalia; order Carnivora; family Mustelidae; genus Taxidea; species Taxidea taxus. Next base: position 14,256 of record ML105724.1, on the reverse strand, counting down.
AAGTCACAGCACAGAGGACAGACGCAGAGCTGTGGCCCTCCCGGCAGGCTCCCAGGCCACAGCTCTCCGTGCACGCAGTGCCGGGGGGAGGAGAGGGGTGGCTGATCGCTGCTGCAAATGGACAGGAGAGCCCCGGAACTGCAAGGGCTTATGGGAGTCTGACTCCCAAGGTGCCGCCTCTCGTTACATAAGCACATTAACCAGATCACGGCTCTACCGTCAGAGTCACTCCGAGTCACCCCGTTTTCTCTTCTGATGGGCTTTGCATCACTTTGCTGCCAGGTCCTCTGCCTCTCTCCCTCCTACCTCCACCTCCTGGCAGGCGACTGCTATCCTGCCCTGCCCCCACTCCATCCCAGAGCACTCCAACCTCAGGGCCCCCGAGGGTCTATGAAGGGCTACTTTTACTGCTTAGACCCTGGAAGCCTTGGGATGGGGTGGATGTGGCTGGGGGTGGGGTGGGGGCTTAGGGTTAGAGACCCTGACTCGAGGGCAGGGAACACAGCTTCCCCCTCTCCAGGGCAAGATAAACTCGAGGGAGGTCCAAACTGGTCACACTGCCAGCACCTACATGCTTCAGGCCGGCCTTGCTGCGTAAGAAAGAGTCCTACTAGCCGATGACTTCGGGCCCATCACCTATCAGGTCACCTACATCCCACTCTCTCCCACAATGCCACCGAAGCCCTGACATGCCCCCCTTTGCACAGATGCAAGTCTGACCTCTTCCCAGGTCATTTCTGAAAGAACTTCCCTGTCTCCCTGTCCTCTGCCTTTTGCAAGCTGGCCTCCACCCACTGACGGCTGAGGCCATAAAGTCCTCTGTGGTAACACGCCAGCCTGTAAGGCGCCCAACTCAGTGCTCCCTGGCTCCCATTCATGCTGGAGAGGTGCTCCCTGTTTCCTTCAGGGTTTTCTTATCGTTTCCCCTTGCATTTCTAGCTTCCTAGTTTCAAACCACTTCTTGAGATTCTGTCCTATGCCCATAACCATTTCCATTGTGGTTCTAGTTCTCAGCCTGTGTTCTGTCTGCCTCTCTCTTACTCAACAGCTTTACGGACATGGAATTCACATACATACATCTCACCATTTTACAGCGTACGAGTTGATGGCTTTTAGTGTGTCCAGGGTTGAGCATCGACCACCACTATTTTAGAACATTTTCATCACCCCTGAAAGCAACCTTGCATCCCTTGGCTGTCACTCCCTGGTCCCCTCCTTCCGGCCCCAGACAACTGCTAATCTATTTTTTATCGCTGCGGATTAGCCTGTTCTGGATATTTCACATAAATGGAATCAGAAGATACACAGCCTTTTGGGACTGGCTTCTTGAACTTAGCACGAGTTTTCAAGGCTCACCCATGTTGTAACAGATATCAGAATGTCACGCCTTGTCATTGCTGAATGCTACTGTATGGATGCAGCACATTTCATTTTTCCACTCATCTGATGGGACACTTGGGTTGTTTTCACTTTTTGGCTACCACGAGTAACACTCCTGGGAACATCTGCGTACCGGTTTCTGTGCAGATCTATATTCTCTCTCTGGTGTCTACCTAGGGGTGGGATTTCTAGATCATATGGTAACTCTGTGTTTAACTTCTCCAGGAACTGCCAGACTGTTTTCCCACAGTGGCCGCCCCCTCCTACAGCCCCTCCAGCAGTATATGGGGGTGGGGGTGTCTCAGTTTTTCCATCTTCCCATCTCTCTTTAAATTCTTTGATTAGGAGCCTCCAAGCAGATACTGCAGAAGATCACAGGGGCCACCAATCACCATATCCTGGAATTATGAGCACCACAGAGCTACCTTCCTTCCTGCTTCCTATGCGCACAGATGCTGGTTTTTGACTCTACATTATGTCAGGTCAGTCGCTATCCGTTTGAGTCTTGTGGGGGCTGGGGAGCCACTGTGGATGGCTTCACCACTTACTATTCTTCCTCCAGTCAATTTCCCTCTGCCAAAGTAATCTCGGGCAAATCGGAGCGGCCCATTAACAGTACATAAACGTCCTTGTGCGCAGGAACATGCTGGATTCCAGCCAAGTACTTTGATGTGGTCCTTTCGACCCTCTGTCCAAAGCTGCAATGGAGCCATGGGGCACCTGCCTAGACCACCTCTTTCTTTGGCCTTTCTCACTCCTGAAACTCACCCACAAGAATAACCAGGTGATAACATGTTCTGGATTAGACAGTGTGACAGGTGCATAACTCTGTGAAGATCCACTGAATGGCACGCTTTAAAAGGGTAAATTTTATGGTACGTGAATTATAGCTCAATAAAGCTGCTATATTAAGGGAAAAAGAGGAGTGGCATGAGTTTAAAATGTAACCACCTACACGATGTAGTCAATGTATATTCTTAGTTAAATCTTGACAACATTTTTTTTCCAGGATATGATGTAAATCATCTTGTGTACTTGCTACTTTGAACACCAGCAAGTGCAGCTTCATACTCCCTTGAAAACTAACTCAGAACAAGAGGGGAGAAGAAAGCAAGTTGAATTTTACACTTCAAGGGCAATTTTTTTTGGGGGGGGGATTCTATTTATTTATTTGACAGACAGAGAGAGATCACAAGTAGGCAGAGCAGCAGGCCGAGAGAGGGGGGAAGCAGGCTCCCTGCTGAGCAATGAGCCCTATGTGGGGCTCGATCCCAGGACCCTGAGATCATGACCTGAGCTGAAGGCATATGCTTAGCCGTCTGAGCCACCCAGGCGCCCCTTCAAGGGCAAAGTTAACAACAAAAATTAAGCACCGCAGCAAGGGCCCTTTCACTGAGGACATTATTTTCATCAGTTTGCCCCCTCCCCCATCTGACACATTCCTCCTCCAGAAAATTCCTACAGGCAGCTCGGGAGCTGTGAGAGGAATTAGTTTGCACCTGGAGAAAGGGTTTTCAAAATAGCAGCTCTCCACCACCTCTGGCGCAGGGGGTGGGGTGGAGGTGCAGTAGCTCAACTAATAAATAACAAAGAAACAAAACCTTTGCGCTAGGTGTGAAGTTTTAAATTACTTAAGAGGGCCAAGATGAAAAGGTTCTGGAAGTCTTAGAGGGAATTTGAAGAAATGGAAACAGGACCTAGGGTGAATGAGGAAGAATGAAGGAGACCTTTACACAAGGATCAGAAATATGCTGAACATGTGGTAGGTAAACACCCAGGGAGGCACAGCTGGTGGCCACAGCCCTAGTTCCGGGGGCTGGTGACAAGGGTAATGGCCCTACAGCCAGTGGTAATTGCTACTGTGTGACAAGAATGAAAATTATAACACAGCTTATGCCAGAAACAATGTGCGTGCCACTTGAGCCTTCAAAGTGGAGGCATTTTCAAGTCAACTGAGAAAAAAAAAAGAGAGAGAGAAAAGGATCGCTTTTATCGCTTTTTCCATTTCTCTCTGCATGCCAGTTAAAAATAAAATAAGCTGCATAAACCCAAAACAAATTATGTTTACAAGGACTAAATTTATTAAGCCTTCTGGCATTATGCTTTTAGTAGCTTTAGAACAACTTTTTTCTCAAAAGGGCTTGACCCGTAAGACAGCAAACAACTGATAA
>ML105724.1:0-10305 GCA_003697995.1 Taxidea taxus jeffersonii | reverse complement strand
GGGCCCGAGGCCTCCCTCCCGAGCTCCGTTCTCCTCGGGCCCGTCCCGCTGCCCTCACCTCGGCCCGGTCCCCCGCAGGCCGCTCGCCGCTCGCCGCCGCCACCGCTGCCGCCCGGCCTCCCGGGATCCACAGCTACCCGCAGCCCGGGGCCGGAAGCGGGAAGCCGCGCGGGCGAGCTGCGCGTGCGTGTCCCCGCCCCGAGGGCGGGTCAGAGGGCGTGGCCCGGAAGGGGGCGGGGCTCAGGGGTCTGCGGGTCCAGGGAACTGCGGGCTGTTTCTGGCTCTGCGGGAGGGGTCGGGAGAGGACCTCCTCCCGGCCCTGTGGGGGACCCCAGGACCTAACCGGGAGGGTCTCTGCGGAGGGCGTGAGGGCGATCCTCGGGGGCGGGTCAGCGGGGGTGGGGGGCGTCTTGAGGGAATCAAGGGGGGCCTGGAGCGGGGGATCAGCGGGCGCCTGGGCTGGGCTAAGGGGATTGTGCCTGGGGCGAGAAGTCAGGGCAGGGTGCAAGCAATGGCGAAAACAGGCCCGTGCCCCGAGAAGACGGGGCTGTGTAGGTTACAGGAAGCTAGACAAACCTGGGGTAAATGAGCCATATGCCTCTCAGGTGGCCCCAGACAGCCCAACGTGGGTACGACCAGATCCCCCTAACACATGCTAGACACCCAGGCGGGTGCCATCAGGTACTCAAAACATGCTTTCGGGTACCCTCGAATAGGTCAGATTAGAACACTCATCTGGATCTGCAAGTTACCCCGAAGTACTCAGAATCTGAAAAACATGCCAAAATACCCCAAAGTCCCAGACGCCTTCACCCAGGAGCCATCAGATACCCCCAAATAGAAACATATCAGAGACCCTACTCGGAAACCTTTAGATAGTCCCCCACAACACATACTAGATACCCCCAATACAGATATTGTCAGATACCCCCACACAGGTATTCAGAGTCTAAGATACATGCCAGACCGTCCCCCAATACAGGTGTTTTCCGACACCGGAAGGCATGCCAGATGCCTCCCCCATTGCTGCCACCCCCTCAGGTGCCATCAGATTTCCCAGCTCTGAGGCTGCTTGTTCCAATCCGGGTTGGCCACTGGTGAGAGAGTCGGGCAGTGCCCAGGAGAGGAGCCAAACACTTCTTTCGCCGGGTTCAAGCCAACCAGGCCGAGATCTTTCCAAGCCAGACTCACTTCAAAACACCCACAATCTGGGGCCGAGAGCCCTCACTTCAGAAACCGGATGGCGGAGTCCCCAGTAACCTGCCTCCAGTTTAAGTCCATTTTGTCATGGTCTAGAGAGGGAGCACGTCCAGGAAATTGGAGTTTCCAGAAGTGTAAGGACGTGCTTCATCAGAGGTCAGAAACCTCACACAGAGACTTTTGAGGTCTTGATGGATGCGTAAGTGTTCACTCACTGAGTTCCTATGACTTTGGGACTTTATTCCAAAGGCAGTGGGGAGCCATTCAAGATTTTAAGCAGGAAAAGCGGCATGATCCTTATTGCTATAGCTACCTTGGTCACAGAAACCTTCAGGTTGACATAGTTCTCCCCTAAATGTAGAAACCAACTTTCTGAAGGAGCCTGGCAACAAGGAGAGGTGTCTCTTGCCTTTCTTTTTTCTTTCCATTGTGCATTTATTATGCCCTTCTCGTGGGCCAGGGACTCTGCTAAGAGCTAAGGAGACACAGAATGTAAGTCTATGGCAGCGTTTCTTCGTCTTGGCACCATTGACAACTGGGGCCGGATAGTCGCTTGTTGTTGGGGGCTGTTCTGTGTATTGGAGGATGATGAACAGCACCCCTGGCCTCTATCCACTTAGAGGCAAGCAGTACCCCTGTCCTGACAACAACAAAAAATGCCTCCAGATAATTGCCAACGTCCTCTTGGCTGAGAGCACCTGGCCTAAGAGACATTCAGACACCGATACAGTTGCCCCATCCACAGTCCAGGCTTCCTGGGGGAGGTGGCCCTGGCTTTGTTCTAAAAGGTGAGTAAGAGTTAGGTGGCCAGAGGAGTTCCAGGAACAGCACTGAGCGAGCAAGGTGCAGGTGTGTGTGGGCAGCCACGAGACTTCATGGTGGCTGAGTAGTGCAAGGGAAAAGTGGACAGGCAGGCGGAGGTCAGATCATGAAGAACCTCAGAGGTCAAGGCCAGGAATAAGACTGTCTGGAGGGGTGTGTGGGTGACTAAGTCAGTTAAATGTCTGCCTTTGGCTCAGGTCACGATCCCATCATCCTGGCTCACCTGGGAGTCTGTTTCTCTTCTCCCTCTCCCTCTCTCCCGCTTGAGCACGCTCTCTCTCTCAAATAAATCAAATCTTAAAAAAAGAAGGAGAAGGAGAACGCTGGAATGGTGTTCTGTCAGTGGGGCTGGTCTCTGGGAAAGCGTCTCAGCTCTGCCCTGGCGACCCACCTTCCGTAATTTCCTGGAGTGTGACTCATTCCCTGTTCTGTTTAACTTACTGCGGGGCTGTTTCCTCTAAGGGACAGATAGTAACATCTGGCTTTGGATACCTCCAGTAGTGATAGGCGCGAGCCTGGTAATGCCTGTCGGGAGTGAGCCACGGCTGATCTGGCCCCATGGGCCTCCTACACAAGTGTGGGAGCTGCGGTCAAAGCTCAGGGTTGTGGGTCTGTGATTTAGCCGCTTGCTTTAACTCAGCAGCTCAGGGGGATGATGAAGATGATGGTGACAATGGATGCTACCCTTGCCCATTTGTACCAGGCACCACGCTAAGGGCAACACACATGTTTTGTTCTACACCAACTCCAATCTTCTGTGATCTCAAATGGCTGTCCTGAAAGTCAAATATTGTCTCTAGGAGGTGGGGGCTTGATTCCCACCACCCTTCGAGAAGGCTGGATAGAGTCACTCGCTTCCAAAGAATAGAGTAGGGAGAGGGAAAGAAAAGTAACCTGGCAGATGTTGTCTTAACCAAGGAATGAAGGTTCATATCCTCACAGGGATGTGAGATCGATAGCACTTACCCCCTGATCTGATGAGGCAAGAAGGTTCCCAAACCCATAACCCTAATTATGAGAAAACATCAGAAGAACCCAGATTGGGGGCGGGGAGAGGGCGTTGTCCTAGACACCTGGCTAGTACCTCTCAAGACTGTCAAGGTCACGAACAATAAGGAAAGAGCGAGAAACCTTCACGGACCAGGGAGATGAGGGAGACAGGATGATGAAAGAGAGCATAGTATTCTAGTCGCGTCCGGAAACACAGAGAACACAAATGGAGGAAGAAACCTTGGGGACACATGAGGCAAGTCTGCGCTTGGATTAATAATACGGTACCAGTATTGATTCCTGAGTTGTGACAAAGGTAGTATGCTCACAGAAGATGCCACCACGACAGGAATCCGGGTGAAAGTTAGGAGGGGACCCTCTCTGCTCTCTCCACTTTTCTGTGATTCTTAAATTAAAAGTCAAGGGGAATAAGGGGCTACCCACTCCCTCTGGGGGCGGTGGGAGAAGTTAGTCTGTTGTGCCAAGATAGTTGAGTGTTTGTAGGGGGGCAGAGCGTCAACGTCTCTAACCCCCTGCACTGTTCAAGGGCGAAATGGACAGCTCTGCTGTTGGAACCACACAGATTGCGGTATTTTGCCAGGCAGCCCTAGGTGAGGAATACACCGCCTGGGGTTTTTGCAGGGACAAAAGCTGAGATTTAGAGGTGTCTTGTGGGCCCTGAGGTAATCACATGGTCCCTGCCCTTAAGGCACCTGCAACTCTCCAGGGAGCTGAGGTCAGCCTCCAGCAAGGGTGAAATGGGATGAGGACGCAACAGGCAAAGGAGGCCACGTGAGAGAATGAGAAGCAATAAAGGAGAGAAAGTGGCTGCCACCCAGAGGGCTGAGGCCGGGCCACGGGACTTACCAGAGCTCAGGAAGGGTTTGCCACAAAGGGGGCAGCTGGAGTGGCCAAGGAAGGTCCCTTGCGCCAGCTGGTGCCCGTTGAGACATTCCTTCTTCTCTCTAGCCTCCTGACCCTTGTCCTTTAGAACCACTGGGTTCTTCCCCTGTGGGGGACAGAAGTGAACCTTAGATCGCCTCATGCATTCAGACCTACCTCGAATCATGGGGCTCCAGGGCTGGGGGTGTACTGAAAAACTGGAGAAATAGAGGGAGGTTGCCCCTGGCCCAGCCCCCTGACCTTCTCCTTCTGCCTGGTGACCCGACAACGTAGGGAGCTCAGTCTGCGCTTTACCCTGGTGCTTCTGTTACTCCGCTCAATCTTGCTGGCTCCATCCTCGCTCCTAAGGGATGGAAAGATGAATGAGGGGTACAGCAGGGCCAGAGGGCCGTTTTCAGCCTGTCCTGCCAATTGCTCCTGGACCCCACCTGGAATTTGTCTCCTCCCCGCACCCCCTAGTCCTGTTTCTCTTCTGTGGTCTCTGAACTCTCTCCTTCTGCCTCTCACTTATTCACTCAACAAACATTTAGGAATGTTTGCCAAGTTCCAGGAACTGTGGGGCTGGGTTTACAGAGGGGACTGCGATGTGGTCTCAAGCCTGGGGTCCCTCAGTAGGCAAGGCTGGCTATCCTGGCTCTGTCCATTTTTGCCTCCTCCCCCTGATTCACCCCAACCCCTATATCTAATCAGCTTACGAATCCTACTCATTTTTCCTTTGGGATATCTCTCAAATCCTGCTCCCCTCTTTCCCCTAACACTCTGGCCGCAGATCACTGTCACGCCTCTCCTGGATTACTGGTACCCCCTCATTTAATAAATACAGTTGATCCTTAAACAACGTAGAGGTTAGGGTCCCCAACCCCCTGCACAGTCACAAATCCATGTATAAATTCTGACTCCCCACAATGTAACTACTGATCGCCTACTGTTGATCAGAAGCCTTACTGATAACGTCTATAGTCAATGAACGCATATGCTATGTGTTATAGGTATTAGGTACTGGGTTCTAACAATAAAGTAAGCCAGAGAAAAGGGAATGTCATTGAGAAAATCATAAGGGAGAGAAAATATATTTACAGCCCTATACTCTATTTATTGAAAAAAAAAATCATGTATCAGTGGACCCATGTATTTCAAACCTGCATTGTTCAAGGATCAGCTGTAATTCATTATAATGTCAGCAGCCAAAAAACCCAGTGCCTGTAGAACCTGTTCACTGGCCAGAGATCCCACACCGCCAGGCTGCAGCCCCTGCCGGCCCCCAGCCCTGCCTATGCTCCCCATCATCAGTCACCAAAGAACGGTGCTTCTTAATGTCACCGAGGTGATCTGGCCACTGCTGACTTCCCTTCCCTTCCATCTTCCCAGCCCCACCTGACACCATTCCTCAGGCCTTGCCCTTTCTCCGGGAAGGCGCCTCTTTATTTCCCCCATACTCCTCTCCATGGGTTGGCAAACTCCTACTATTCCACTGAAGACCGGCTCAAGCCGTCGCCGCCTCCAGGAAGTCTTCCTCTGCCCTCCCTCCCAGCGTGCATGAGGAGCCTCCCCAGGCCCCAGGACTACCGACCACCCCACCGTTGGCCTGGCAGTTCCAGGGAAGGGACTGGGCTCCACCTCCTGCCCCCCAGCTCAGGGCCGGGAGAAAGCGTGTGTAGATCAGTGCAAGCCCCAGCCCAAAGCGCCCCCCTGTGGTAGCTCCGCGCACTTACTCAGACAGGAACTCGAACCAGGTGAGGTTGGAGCGGGCTCCCCCCGGGCTGCCCGACAAGCGAGCCCTCTGTCGCGCCCTGCAGGATCAGAGCAGACAGACCCCTGGGTCAGCGCCCCCTCCTTCCCCAGCTGCCCCATCTCCTGCCTTCTCGTGGGAAAGAGGCACCGTTTCTCAGTTGTGCGAAGGTACGTCATGGCCTCGCTCCTACCCGGTTCATGTCCCTTCTCCTTGCTCACATTAGTCCCTCCCCCTTACCTCTCCTGTTTCTCTCCCCAATCTCCCTGTCTTCTTCAGGCCTGTCCCCCACCTGTCCACTCCTACACTGTCCCCCTCCGCTTCTCCCCCATACTTGTCCTCCACGTCTGTCTTCCCACCCCTGCTCCCTCACACCCGTCCCTCTTCCCACTTACCCATGGTACTGCCGAAGTTCTTGAAGCACCTCCTGGACAATCAGCCTGGGCAGGGGGCAGGGGAGAGTGTGGGTAAAAACAGCTCACAGGTGCCCCAGGTCATAGACATGTTCCCCCAGACGAGCTATGATTGCCCAAACGGCCCCCTGGTCCTGATGCGGACCCTGACTGGGACACCTGACCCGTCCCCTGATGCTATATTGAGAACCCTTCTGAGAGGCCTGGGTGTCTCCTCTGGGATAAGGATGGTGTGAGAGAGAAGCCCCAGGTTATGGGGGATTGGGGAGGGACCCCAGCCATGACCCCGTGGCTGTCCCCTGGGGTCCCCTCCCCACCATCAGGGAGACACTCACACATGATCGGGCTCCACGTGGTCCTTTTCCATGCACTCCAGCACCGGGGGCTCCAAACCTGGAAGCAGCCCCCACCCCAGGAGGGACAGGCGTGAGGGGACTCTGGGGCAGACCAGCCCTGCCTGGGTCCCCAGTGACCCATCTGCCACAGCTGGAGACCTTCCCGATGGGGCTTGCTGTTTGGTGGGGAGAGGCACCAAGAGGGCAGAGAACCAGTGTCGGGGGCGCACCCCTGGGTCTCAAGATGGTAGACAACGTGCCAAGGGCTTGGCTTGTGTACCCTGTGGACCCTCCAAGGAGCCCTAAGGAGATATGCTTGTTGTTCCATTCTGTTTTTTCTTTTTAAGATTTACTTATTTATTTTATAGAGAGAGCGGGGTGGGGAGGGGCAGAAGGAGAGAGAGAGAGAGAATCTCAAGCAGACTCCCAGCTGAGCGCAGGGCCAACCTGGGGCTCCACCTCATGACCCTGAGATCACGACCTGAGCCAAAATCAAGAGTCAGAGAGTCAACGGACAGAGTCATCTGGGCACCCCTGATTCTTACAGAGAAAGCCACAGGCCCACAGGCTTACTGGAAAGTGGTAGCTTTGGGTTTATAGACTTCAGGTCCCTCTGAAAGCAGAGAGACACAGGCTGTTAGGACAGAGATCCAGAGATAAGGAGAGACATAAAGTAGGGGACAGAGGAGAGACAGAAGATGAGCCCTAGGGGAGCAAAGGGATTGTAGTGGTGCAGTTCACCCGGGCTGGAGACCCTGTGGGTGGGATGGGAAAGGGGAAGGGGAGATGCCGGTGCTGGATGCCTCTCCCGCTCCACTCCCCACCCCAGGAATTCTGCCCAGTTCCTGCCCATAGAACCCTAAGCCCCCGCCCCCCCCCTCAGTAGGTCTTTCCTCTCTCAGGCCCATCTGGGACCCCTTCAGCAGAAACCCCCACCCTTTTGGTTTGAATGAGGGAACCCTCCCCGCCCCCCTGGCCGGGCTACCTTGAACAGCTGGACTGGGCGCATCCAAAGCCGGAGAGATTTCCAGGGAGCTGATCTCATCGAAGGACGCGGGAACAGACCGTGACCTCACTCTTTTCTCAGGGCTGTCACATTCCTGCGGGGAATAAGCATCTCGCTAAGCTAGGGAGGCAGCAAGAGGGGCAGGCAAGCTCCCTAGTTGGAGGGTCCACAGCTGCCACTTCCGGCCACAGTCAGGGGCTCCCCTCAGCCCAGGGCATGGGACTGGATCTCTGTAGCAGCAGCTGAAGGTTGGAGCCATACCTTCCCCAGCTGTGGGCTGCAGACCGGGCCAAGGACATCCCCAGCTGTGGGCTGGAGCCCCAAAACTCTGAGCTCCAGATTCCAGCCCTTCAGGGATTGCTCCTCAAGTCATGGTCCCGGGGAAAGATGCGCCAGGCATAGGCTACGGCCCTTGAGGCTGGAATCACAGACCTGAGATGAGATCTGCCAGGAGCGAACGGGGCTTCCTTCTAGCTGCAAAGATGCAGAGATGATCTCCCCCGCCTCCCAGGCCATGGGTTGTACTTGTAACTGGGGATCCCCTCCTGTGGCCCCCCACCCCACTGAAGAACCCTCAGGCTGGGCCTGGACTCTCAGTACTCAGGGACTCCCTAGTCTTGGGCTACCCCAAGAACAGCCCCGCTGTGACAGGTAAGTCCTACCAGCTACTGGTGAGGAGCTCCTTCCCACCCGCCACGCTGGCCCCTGGGCCCAGAGTTGTGCCATTATCAAGGTGGCTGGAGCCTGTACCCACCTTGCCTGGGTGCTCTGCTGGGGTCGCACCTCCAGACAGACACTCTTGGGTCCAGGCCTGCAGGTCCTCCCCAGGCAGGTTCAGAGCAAGACTGGCCAGGGTCCGAGGGAGACAGGGCCCCTCCTTCACAGCCGACGCCTCAGGGCTGAGCCTGGTGGAAGAAATGAGGAAGGCAGGTCTTCAGGGCGTCTCTCCCACCGGCAGTGGCCCCGGCGCCAGCATTCAGGGGCCTGGGGGGACCCGTGGGGCGATCCTTCTGGGGCAGGGAGGGGTGGTCAGAATCTGGAGGGGTGTTTGGTTCCCTCCATCACAGGGGTCATCGGGGGAACCTTGCTGGGGAATTTGCAGGAAGATCCATGTCTTTGAATGGTGGACACATTTTGAACATCTTTGAGTAGCAGAAAAATCATTGGATTTCTACTTGCGGTGACTTGGGGACGGTGTTAAGGGAGGCAGGTGGGGGTGGCTAACACCCCCCTCGGCCCCCCCCCCCCGGCCTGGGCCTGCTACTGAGCGTGGAATCAAGCACACGTCTGCGTTTTAATCACAAGTGCATCTGTAGGTCTGTGCATCCCCGTGTGCTCATCACACACGAAGGCTTTTCTGTATGAGTTGGACGGGGTGAGTGTGCAAGCCTGCAGGGCGCGTGTGCACATTTGGGATTGTGCATGCCCGCAGCATGAGCCTGCGGTCTTCATTTTGGGGTTGAGTGTGTTTTCACTCCGAGTGCAGGTGCTGGCCTGCGAACAAGGACCTGTGTGCCTGCAGGGGTGCGGCCCTGTCCTGTCCTGGGGGTGTGTCATGGAAGGTGGCTGTTGGCAGCATGCACTGACCTCTGCCAGCTCTCGGAGCAGCTCCTCGACCTCTCCCAGCTGCGTCTCCGAGGCAGGCCCTGGGACTCCGTGGAGCTGGACAAGGTCGATGCTCTTCCGGCCTCTTCGCTGGGGGGGCCGCTGTCCCTGGCTCCCCCAGGCTGGCTGGGGGAAAAGGTCCCAAGGCCCAGATCCTGGAGATACTCGCTGCCTTGCAGGGCCTCCAAGTCCAGGCTGAGGTCCTCCGTGCTGTCCCCGAGCTGCCCGGACATACCATCCTCCTATTGGCCGGTGTTGGGGGAGGGGAGAAGAAGGCATTGACTGATGGCAGCCTACGCCCCTGGCATCGAGTCCCTGCCCATCCCCGTCCCGTCCAAGCTGGGCTCAGCGCCCTGCTCGCAGCAGGTGGAGTGGAATGGGGGGTAGTCCCCCCAGCACTCTGTCTAACCTGGGCCTTCAAGGCCTCATTCCTGAAAAGGGGCTGGAGGTCTGGGCTTCTACCCGAAGTCACCTCACCGCTGACATTCCCTCTAACCGGCTTGACCTCAGCCCTGCCCCTTTACCCAGCTTGTTCAAGCTCTTCGAATGCAGCTGGGCGGGCCTAAGTTATTCTGGACGCTAATGCAGAATTCCAGGCGGTTCCCAGTCATGTCCCTGGGCAGCGTGGGGCATCTCGGTGGGTGAGGACCCCGCCTCAGGCACAGACTCAGAGGGTGTGCCCTCAGACTCAGGAATCCAGAAGAATCAGGTTAGTGCCGTATGTTTTTTGAAGTCGAGTAATGCAAGGAGATCCACGATGGGCCAATGAGTTACCAAAATGTTAAATAAGGACAGTATTGGACCCTGCGCTCTACCACTCACTTGGCTCCCGTCCACTGTTCCTGGCCCTGCTCCTTCCGACCCCAGAGCGCTTAAGCCAATCCCTTTCCCTCCTGGACAGGTAGGAGCTCAGGGGGGCACATTACAAAAGGCTACAGGGTCAGCAGTGTGCCAGGCCCCGTCAGACGCTGAGGACACACGGACGTGGTTGACCACGTGGCAGCCACCGACGGCCAACACACTGCCACCCTGCCACCCCAAACTAAACAGGCCTTATCCTTACTGCCACAGCCACTCCACCACAAGGGGGCATTGTTAACCCACTTTCCGGAGCAGAAGACTGAGGCTCAGGGAGGAAGGAAGACTCGCCCCGGATCACAGGGCCAACCAACGGCAAAGCCAGACTCAAACTCAGGTCTGTCTGGATGCAAGCCCTATGCTCTTTCTCTCCCATCTCTCTCCTTCTCCTATTCCTTTTCTCTTCTCTCGTGCCTTCCAAATCATTCTATTTGCCTTCCCCCC
>ML105723.1:39602-50483 GCA_003697995.1 Taxidea taxus jeffersonii | reverse complement strand
ATTTTCTGTTTACTTGGCTGGTCCTTTTGTTAGACTACAAACCATTAGTCTAGTACACTCTACTATAGTGTTTGACCCAACGATGGCACTCAAATCTTTAACGAATAAATTTAAGGAAATGATATCTAGTAATGATTTAAATTAGCTTCAAAAACCTCAGTTTTGTTTCATGTAATCTGTAACATTTTACTTCCTCATTCTATTCCAACTTTAGCTCACAAGACTTACCTATAAGGCTGTGGTAAAGATAGGCATTAAAATCCATTCTCTCCCTCCATAACTGATCGTGGCTGGCCAAGAAGGAACTAATTTCCCAATGCCCCTTGCAGCCATAAACAGTCATGTGACCAATCTTTAGGCAAAGAACTGTGAGAAATAACACAACTTACTTAAAGGGCCTGAACTTCCAAAGCCCCTTCCTTTAGGCCAATCAAAAGAAAAACAGAGTAATCTTGGAAACTGTGTTTTGAAAATGGCAAAAGTCATTTGGAGACCAGGTCTTTGAAACACTGCACAAGACATTTATGTGGTGAGAAAAAGTCTACCTCTATTAGAGCCATTGCATTTCAGGGTCTCTGTTACAACTGTCATTACTGTATGGGCACCTGGCTGGCTCAGTTGGAAGAACACATGACTCCTGATCTCAGGGTTGTTAGTCCAAGCCCTATGACGGGTATAGAGATTGCTTTAAAAAAAAAAGTCTTGGGATGCCTGGGTGGCTCAGTTGGTTAAGCAGCTGCCTTCAGCTCAGGTCATGATCCCAGCATCCTGGGATCGAGTCCCACATTGGGCTCCTTGCTTGGCAGGGAGCCTGCTTCTCCCTCTGCCTCTGCCTGCCACTCTGTCTGCCTGTGCTCGCTCTCTCTCTCTCTCTCTCTAACAAATACATAAATAAAATCTTAAAAAAAAAAAAAGTCTTTAAAAAAGTAAATAAAGTCTTGGGGCGCCTGGGTGGCTCAATGGGTTAAAGCCTCTGCCTTCAGCTCAGGTCATGATCTCAAGGTCCTGGGATCGAGCCCTGCATCGGGCTCTCTGTTCTGCGGGGAGCCTGCTTCCTCCTCTCTCTGCCTGCCTCTCTGCCTGCTTGTGATCTCTGTCTGCCAAATAAATAAGTAAAAAAATCTTTAAAAAAAAAAAAAGTATTTTTAAAAAACCCTATTATTACTGTAAACCCTAATACACGGGATATACAGATGGGCAGAAGAAATGAGAAACTTCAGCTATTCAGAAATACATTAGCCTAATAAAAAGAGATTAAAATTTCCAGTATTATCAAAACAGCATTATTATGAACCAAGGGTTATGTAAATATAGAAACTAGGATTTTTTCAAAACTAATTAAAAGTGTATTCCTTGAAGAGATTGATAGGTTATATGAGGCAAATTAACAAGTAAATTTTAGCAAGTAAAACCAATACAAAAACGACAAGGGGCGGGGGGCACCTGAGTGGCTCAGTGGGTTAAAGCCTCTGCCTTCAGCTTAGATCATGACCTCGGGGTCCTGGGATTGAGCCCTGCATCGGGTTCTCTGCTCAATGGGGAGCCTGCTTCCCCCTCTCTCTCTCTGCCTGCCTCTCTGCCTATTTGTGATCTCTGTCAATAAATAAATAAAATCTAAAAACAAAAAAAAAACAAAAAAAAAACACACCAAAAATGACAAGAGGAAAGAAGAACTGTTGTGAGGGCTGGCCCAAGGATAAAGGGATAGATGATAGACAATATATCATGTACCAACTTCTTAGCAGTCCTAACCAGTACCAGGCAGCTCAAACACAAAACGAGCCAATTGTACACAAAAACATGCCTAGCTCATATGGCAATAAACACCTAACAGAGGACCAAAGATTTTAAGAGTAATGAAAAAGATAAATTACTGGGGCACCTGGGTGGCTCAGTTGGGTTAAGCAACTGCCTTCAGCTCAGATCAAGCCCTGGATCTGGCTCCCTGCTCCCCCAGGAGCTTGCTTCTCTCTCCTTCTGCCTGCCACTCCCCCTGCTTGGCTGTCAAATAAATAAATAAAATCTTTTTTTTTTTTTTACTGCTTTTTTTTTCCTTTCAAACAGTATTTTTTTAAAGATTTTATTTATTTGACAGACAGAGATCACAAGCAAAGAGGGAGGAAGGGAAGTAGGCTCCTGCAGAGCAGAGAGCTCGATGCAGGGCTCTATCCCAGGACCCTGGGAGTGTGAGCCAAACGCAGAGCCAAAGGGAGAAGCTTTAACCCACTGAGCCACCCAGGCGCCCCAAGAAATAAAATCTTAAAAAGAAAAAAGAAAAAGACAAATTCAAGAAAAAGGAAAGTTTGATTTTTCTGTCACTCTCTGCTAAGAAGCTACTTTGGAACCCCTGAGATCTCAGAAGAGAAGAGCTACTGGCATGAAGACAAAATGAATATATTAGTTTTTCAAAGCAACATCTATTTATCTCAGGGTCAGTACAAAAATACCTATTACTAAAAGCAGAACTATTTAAAAAAATTTCCAATGGTGAGTAGGAGGTTGTGGTTAAGAGCCCCTACTGACTACTATTTACTGGGTGTATAATTCTGGGTAAATTATTTAACTTCCATGGGATTCAAGTTTTCTTACCACTAACAGGGGTGTTCCAATTCCTTTGACACCTTTCAACAAAACAGCAGTAATTTGATGGAAGCATGTAAAGTGTTGTATTACTTATGCCAAGTACTATATACTAAAGCCATTGTCACTGTACCCTATTATACTTTGACTCCAATGGGGGTTTTGTGCTTTGATTTTTAGAAAGGATTTAAGTTTGACATTAATTCTGAAGCAACCAGAAGTTCAAGGGTGACTTTTTAAAAAAAAAGATTTTATTTATTTATTTATTTATTTATTTATTTATTTGACACAGAGAGAGATCACAAGTAGGCAGAGAAGCAGGCAGAGAGAGAGAGGGAAGCAGGCTCCCCCCTGAGCAGAGAGCCCAGTGCGGGGCTCGATCCCAGGACCCTGAGATCATGACCTGAGCCAAAGGCAGAGGCTTAACCCACTGAGCCACCCAGGAGCCCCAAGGGTGACTTTTTAAAATGCTATCACAAAAAAGGCCACATCAGGGACGCCTGGGTGGCTCAGTTGGTTAAGCGGCTGCCTTCGGCTCAGGTCATGATCCCAGGCCACATCGTAGTGTATTCTGTTTGCCAACAGCTTACCCTATTTCACCTCTGTCTCTTTACCTCTACTATGCTAATGCTTTTACAGAAATCAGGCATTAAAATTCCCAAACACCTCACGAGATACTTGTGATGCACATCTTTAATTTTTTTTAAAAGAATTTGTCAGAGAGAGAACAAGCAGGGGTAGAGGCAGTCAGAGGGAGCAGCAGATTCCCGGCCGAGCAGAAGCCTGACACAGGACTCAATCCCAGGACCCTGGGATCATGATCTGAGCTGAAGGCAGACGTTTAACAGAATGAGCCACCCAGGCGTGACACAATCTTGATACCGGACTGTCCGATATTAAGGATGAAACCCTCATAAACTCAGAACAAATTTGAGTGCTAAGAAAGGAAAAGGTATGGTGGCAGCAGACCAACTTTCATTCTCTTAGGACATCATTAGCAAAAGTCTAACATTCTGTGTTCGTCCAAAATTCATGCTTCTATATTTTTTTTTCAAAGACTTTTATTTATTTATTTGTCAGAGAGAGTGAGCACAGGCAGACAGAGTGGCAGGCAGAGGCAGAGGGAGAAGCAGCCTCCCTGCTGAGCAAGGAGCCCGATGCAGGACTCGATCCCAGGGCGCTGGGATCATGACCTGAGCCAAAGGCAGCCGCCTAACCAACTGAGCCACCCAGGCGTCCCGATGCTTCTATATTTTTATAAAATTATTAAACTCCAATTGATTTACATTTTCCCAAAGGTTGTTTGTGACTCTCACACACCATTGGCGACTAATGGGATCAAAACCACAAGTGTGTTATTTTAATATTCGAGGCATAAATTCTAGATGGTAAATGGAGACTGCCTTCTCTTCAACCCATAAATCTTCAATTGGCTGGCTGTCAAACCAAAGAGGACACTGATCTGCTTTCTGACAATTGTCAGAGAATGAGAATTTTGGCAACTATAATTACAATGAGCAAATACGTTTTTCCTATAAAACTCTATATAAAGACCTACAGAAAATGTGGTAAAGACATTGTAACTAAGTAATCCTATGAGCCAAAGTAAATGATCCAGTACTGTGATGGTATAGATCTCTTCCCAGATTAGGAACGGTTTCCCAAATCAACAGCACATTCTCATGGAGAAGTCCAAGTACTCCAACAATTTGAGGAAAAGCACCCATAAAAATGTTTTTAAGCACAATTTGAAGAATATTTTTTATTTTTAAAAAGATTTTATTTATTTGATAGATAGAGATCACAAGTAGGCAGAGAGGCAGAGAGAGAGAGGAGGAAGCAGGCTGTCCGCAGAGCGGAGAGCCCGATGCGGGGCTCGATCCCACGACCCTGGGATCATGACCCGAGCCGAAGGCAGCGGCCTTAACCCACTGAGCCACCCAGGCACCCCATTTGAAGAATATTTAAAACAATTCAAAAACGGGACACCTGGGTGGCTCAGTTGGTTAAGCGGCTGCCTTCGGCTCAGGTCGTGATCCCAGCGTCCTGGGATCGAGTCCCACATCGGGCTCCTTGCTCGGCAGGGAGCCTGCTTCTCCCTCTGCCTCTGTCTGCCTGTGCTCGCTCTCTAATAAATAAATAAAATCTAAAAAAAAAAAAAAAACAAAAGCAAAAAAAGCCATAATTTGTTCAGGTTTTGAAATTCAACATCAGATTTCATGTTTCCTACTCCAATTTATCCTTCTAAATGAGGGGTCAGCAAAATTTCCCATAAAGGAGTAATTAGTAAATAATTTATGACTTGCTGGTCTTATGCCAAAACTTCTCAGCCCTGCCATTGTATTACAAAAGCAGCCATACACAACCTTTGTCTGAGAATGGCTATTCTGCAAAACTTTATTTACAAGAACCAGCAGTGGGCCTTAGTTTGCAAACCTCTCATCTAGGTGATCTGCAGGTTTTGGAGAAAGTGAAAACTGTAATTATATGTTCAAAAAATTAGGAGAAAGTGTTTTCCTTTTATAGTTCCAAGTATGCACTTACTGTTCTCCCTAAGGTTAACATCAAAACAGGGGTGCCTGGATGGTGCCTCAGTCGGTTAAGTGACCAACTCTTGATTATGGCTTAGGTCATGATCTCATGGTCGTGAAATGAGCCCCACACTGGGCATGGAGCCTACCTGAGATTCTTTCTCCCTCTTCCTCCGCCCTTCCCTGCCATACCCCCTCCCTCCTCCTGCAAGCTCTCTGTACCAAAAAACGCCCCCACAAATCCACATTAAAACAACAACAAATCAGCCATGTTTAACACTTGAAATTTTGGGGAAATATTTTATTTATTTGAGAGAGAGAGAGAGAGAGAGAGACAGACAGACAGACAGCACAAGTGGGGGGGGGGCGGCAGGAAAGAAAGAGCAAAGGGAGAGGGATAATTGGACTCCAGGCCAAGCACAGAGCCCGACAGAGTGCTCAATCCATGACCCTGAGATCATGACCAGAACCAAAACAGAGAGTCTGACACTTAACTAAGCCACCCAAGCACCCCCATCTGAAATTTTTAAAAAAGATTTATTTATTTGAGAGAGAGAGAGCGCACACACACAAGCAGGGGGAGGAGCAATGGGAGAGAAGAGAAAGAAAATCTTGAGCAGACTCCACATGGAGAGTGGAGCTGGATGCAGGACTCGATCCTAGGACCCTGACATCATGACTTGAGCAGAAACCGAGAGTCGGACACTTAACCAAGTGAGTTGCCAAGGCACCCCACTACCTGAATTTTTTAAACTAAGAAGATCAACCACACTTAAATTTAAATATAACCCTATGGCAGAACTAGTAGCCTGCTGCATCTTAATAATGGGAAGAAAAAGCAAACAACATGAGATCTGTTTATAAGTTGTGATTTTAAATTTCAGATATATAAATATTACTATTTTGAGAAAAACAAAAGTATAGAGGGACAGATTTCAGAAAGCACAGCCAAGAATATATGAGATCCTGTCATGATAAAGGTTTACTACTTACCATCCGTCCACTTCACAAATATTGTGCTAATAAGAAAGTAAAGCAGCAAACATTAATTGGTTTTAAAGTAATGACTTTATTAATAAATATACATCCATATGATGATGTAGATACAAATCATGAACACTACTCCATTCCCATACACATAATTGCACACGAGTAGCTCAAGTTCATGGACATAAAAACATACACAGTATCTATTCGGACTTTTTACAGCAGAGGACAGCGTGCTTATATCAGTTAATTGGTAATTATTTTCTCTGTAATTATCTGTGGAAAAAGGAAACTGTGAAACTTAAAGAATCAAAGTGGTCTGATTACTATAAATCACACTTGATTTACTATAGCATTAAATTTTCCAAAAATTAAATACATTGTATGTGAGAGTACAGATTTACCTACTTTGGAGGAGGGGGAGGGAAAAGCAAAGGAAAGATTTAGATACATCCTAGAGTTTAATAGCATATAGTTAAGCCATAATAAAAACAAAAATATAATAGTATCTCAATATTCAAGGAAAAGAAGATTTGAACTGCTGTGAATTTTATATTATGAAGGGATAAAATTATACTGCATATAGAGACAATGACCGACAGAGCAGCAGGTATCACCAACATCCCCTGAATTATTTTTTAAAGCTTCTTAGAATATAAAGGAGAAGTTTTTTTTTTTTACTTTAGCTCATACACTGGTTTTTCTTACACTGGCTGGATCACCTTTAACCTAATAAATGGATCCAGATAATTGTTTTTTCCTCCTTAACTCAAAGAAACTCTATTACATCATGAAAATATACATGTAAATTCACACAAACATCAGTTTGGAATGAAGATTACTTTTATTACTTTAACAGATACTTTCTTTTAAAAAGTAAATAAAAAATATAAAGAATATTTTAGTCTAATTGAACACTGATTTAAAAATGTCCCCAAATATTAAAAATTAATCAGATACTTATTTTCTTCCAATACATTGTGCCAGTATTTTTTTAATATCCAGTGCAAAACTCCAAAGATAGTATCAAAATCATCCCATACTAAAGATTAGTTACGCAAGGTTATATCTGTCAAAAAATGAAAATTTCATCTGTATTAGCTGCTTATTTGTTAATATGATAATAAATAAGGCATGTTAAAATAGTTTTCAAAGAAAATAGTAAAGCAAACTTACTTGGATAGCAGATCATTTTCTGACCAACAGTTTTAATATAGAATAGTGAAACCTATTTTGTGAAGAACAGAATTATACAATATAAAATTAGCAATTTACCTTTCAAGGAACAATCACACAGTTGAAGGAAAAGGCCAGTTTTCCCCAACTGATTATATTAAAGTATAGGCAATTGTTTAACATGCTATTTCAGTGTTTATCATTACAAGAGACAGTGTTACAAAAGATGCACAATGTAGTCTTTATAGAGAAGTAAAAATATTTTATATTTTAAGACTTCATGTTATCACTTAGATGTCTTTCTCTTCAGCATGGCACCAATAAACTGTTCACAAGGAGAAAAGGAAGTGGAATCAGGAGATGCTCACCACCATACAGATCTAATACTCCAGGTAAATGCTTACACAGAAAATGCAGCTTTCTACAATGTTAACCATTCACAACTGTAGCCATTCGCCCCCTTTTTTTCCTGGGACATAGCTCCTGATATTAACAAACACTGTTATGAACAGAATTCCTTTAGCTGATTTCACCATTTCATTAACATGTATACAAAATTCATTATACAATAATACACCTGCTTTATCTTCTGACACACAGCACAGCACCACTGAGTAGATGTGCTGGAGGATGGGGAAAGAGGCAGGGCAATGAATGAATGAAGCAAAGGCAAGAGAAAGGGAAGGGTATGTACAACAAAATCAGGAAGGAAAATAAGCTGAAAGGGAATTGTCAAACGGACATAGTATAAAACAACAGGCAACCAAATCCTTGACAGTGATCTATATTACCCTACCGTAGAACATTTAATTAAACAACTGTTTTCAGGAACTCAAAAGAGGATTTCTAAGTCACCTTGTGCTGAACAACTTGAGAAACAGCTAAATGACAGATATGTATCAAAAGTGGATAAACATATGAATAAAGATGTAAGCATTTGCGTGTGTCAGAAGTTATACTGTTCTGAGTAAATTATTCAAAGTTTTATATTTTAAGCTTCTGCAAAGAGAAACTCTTGTAGCAATTTAGCTGCCAGAATGTTACAACCGATTATATAGTCATCCAATATTGTTCTCTATGGTTTGTGCAAAGCTAAAATTGTTGAGGTCACTGTCTTAGATGCCAGTGGAAACACAGTCCCCACGTACAATGTAACACCTCTTACTGTAAAGAGCAGCTTAAGTCCAGCTCATTGTGTCAGGTATCACTGGAACACCTGAAGGCTTGCTGCTTTTTTCCTGATGAAAAGGTACGAAACATGACATCCATTTGCAATGAGAGTTTGCATTAACTGAGAGCAAGCCCAAATAACACAATCTGCGCCATTTTAAAATTTTAATTATTTAAAAAGTTTTTGGGTCCTGCAAATCTACACTAGAATCTCAAAGGCATTTAAAATTCCACAATTTGAGTGGAATTTTCTTTTTTCAAATCCAAAGTTTGTAATAGTTTATTTAGAAAAAACAGAATAAATAAAATGTGTATTAACAAAGACTATCACTTTCAGAAAGGGGAGAAGAGTGATTTCTCTCTGTCCCTATCATACACATCTACGCAATACTTTTCTATCTTACTTCTAAAGCAAACATTGCTGGAAAAGATTTTCTTTTGGATGAAGTGGTCCCACTGGAGCCACAATTAGATTTTTAATTAAACTAATCAACATATTTCTACATGATTCATGCATAGATGGATTCCTATATATTCTTAATATTTGGGTTCTGACAGACAATTGCATTTTGTTTATACCAGTTTTAGACTCTACCATTCAATTTGTGTCCTTTGGTAGATATAAACCTGAAACCACAGTAAGTGCTAATGTAATGGGACAATTTCTCAGGAAAAAACTAAAAAATTTTTGAATAAATGAACAACATTAATAAATGTTTTAAGTATAATGTTTTAAAACTAAATATTTAAAGGCAAAATGTAGTGACTACAGCTACATGCAGACCTTAAGAATGTTTCTTTTTCTATTATATTAAGTATGCTATTCTCAGAATGCATATTTCACCAGAAATGTAATGTGCAGTTTTTCTTAAAAAGTTTAATTTTTCTGTAAATATGAATTGTTTGTAGTGTTTGGTATGTATGCTCTCAGACAATTAAAAAATACACAACGTATCAATGTTGAAAGGCAAACACAAGAATTCTTTTAGGAATAATGGTTAAATCAATTAATACCATGTAAATCAATAAAATAAAATAAATAAGCTTCTGCTGCTTAAATCTAGAACATTAAAAGATTGTTAACATCTGAAGTCTATGGAAATGCCAAAGCATACAAATATCTGTGTCCTGTCTCATGAAAATAAATGTTACAAAAACTCACAGCCATTACCTCAAGTAATCCTGAATCATTAGTTTGCTTTGTTCCATCAGTTAAAAATACCTTGGATATTATCTTTATTATATTGTAGGCTTACTTCACAAACTAATAGGTATAATGGTTTCAGTTGTTTAGCACATAAAGCATCTATTTAGAATGGCCCAAAAGGAGTAATGAAATATGAGACAAAACCAGAACTCTAAAGGAAAAGCAAAAATGACTTAGTTAGGTATTACACTTGAACCTATATACAATTACAATGCCACTGCTTATGCCCTGAGTGCATCTGTCAGCATATGGCAGTTTCTGAGCAAAAGCAGGAAAACAAATCATACAGGAAAACAAATTTGGAAAGCCCAGGCCATAAAACCATCTATATCAAAATAAAACCAAGAACCTTTGGGATTATTCACAATATTCCTTCTAAACCTGGCCCTCCTTTCCTGCCTCATTCACTCACTGGGTGGCTTGACTTCACTGCTGGTTTCCTCTACCCCATGAACTGCTCTGCCATGTATCATGGGGTAAGGAAAAGCTGCAGTGCCACAGCTATAACCAAGATCGGCAAGCCGGGATAGAGCTTTAATGCTACCTGGAGGTCTCCCTGGGCTGACTTTGTATCCGGCAGCTTTAGTTGTACCCAGAGGTCTACCTGGACTTGTCTTAAATCCAGCTGCTTTGGTGGTTCCCAGGGGTCGGCCTGTGCTTGTACGGTATCCTGCGGATTTGGTGGTTCCTGAAGGTCGGCCACGTTTACCAGATCGGTTGAGATTTTTCTTTTTCTTTAGTTCATCTTTTATCTCTAGACTTCTGCCACTTGTAGTCTGCAAGTGTGTTTCATTTAATGGGTCTTGCCTTTGACAAGCCATTGGTTTGTGGCTGACTGTGTGGCTATATTTGCTTTGCTGGGAGGAATATATGTCAAACTGATCAGCAGCTCTCATGGCATCTTCATTGAGGCAGGAAGGCTTGCCAGGCCCACAGAAAGCCGGATTACTGCTGGCAACAGGATGCATCATTTTCTACCAAAAATAAAAGACAAATATGCATAAATACACATATACTAATATATACCTGTATGACAGTATTCAGTGGGAAAATAGTCTGTCTTCCAAAAAGGATGCAGGCTACCTAAAATTAAGACTGACAGGCAGGACTCCAGACCACTTATAAACAAACACACATCAGCAGATTGAAAGATACTTGTTTTCCTCAACTTAATCAACTGTATGGACATTTAAGTCATGCAAGATAACTCAACTATAATAAGCGTTAGTA
>ML105723.1:16852-34602 GCA_003697995.1 Taxidea taxus jeffersonii | reverse complement strand
CATGCTCTGTCTCAAGTAAAAATAAAATCTTTTCTTTTTTTTAAGATTTTATTTATTTATTTGACAGAGATCACAAGTAGGCAGAGAGGCAGGCAGAGAGAGGCGGAAGCAGGCTCCCCGAAGAGCAGAGAGCCCGATATGGGGGCTCAATCCCAGGACTCCGGGATCATGACCCCTGCATGGGGCTCCCTGCTCCTCCCTCTCCCACTCCTTGTGTTCCCTCTCTGTCAAATAAACTCTTTAAAAAATAAATTAATTAAACAAGATATTTTTTTAAAAGATTTTACTTATTTATTTTGACAGAGATCACAAGTAGGCAGAGAGGCAGGCAGAGAGAGGGGGGAAGCAGGCTCCCCGCTGAGCAGAGAGCCGGATGCAGAGCTCCATCCCAGGACTCTGAGATCACCACCCAGGCGCCCCATATTTTTGTTTCTTATTCACCTCTTTCGCTCATACTTCTCCAAATATCCACAAAATCTTTCTGTTGATAACATCTACAAAGTCAAACAGATTTGTTTTCTAAACTGAAGAAAAGCTAACGTTGGAATTTGTGAAGGGACTAACCACATTCCTTTCCCCTTGAAGTTATAAACTAATTGAGACATATAAACAGGAATTTCACAGGAATCAAAATACTAGTTTATTGCCAATAAAGTTGGTTTAGAGACCACATGCAAAAACAAAGATAAACACAGACCTCTGAGAAGATTTTAAAAGAAAAAGTGACCCTCTTTTCAATTTTATTATTCAGAAATCACCCTGCTGAACGGAAAGCTCTAGTAAAAACAGGTAGAAAGATACAAGTTCCCTTCTACAACCAGCACTGACAGTAAAGGAAGAAAATGTTTCTTCTTACAGTCTATTTTAGTTCTTTACATTTTATGCCTTTTAAGTTCCTATCATTAATTTACCAAAACCTTTCCTCTGGATTTTACTTCCCTTAACTTTACTTCCTCTTAATTTAGTAAAACATTCACCATATATTAGCACTCAGGATACAGAGCCAGCTTAGAAAGATGTGGCCATGTATCTTCTACTCAGATACCAACAAACACTGGGAAAAAAAAACAACAACAAAACACCCCACACTATTTAAAAAGTAGACCTGCAATTAAAAAAAAAAAAAAAGCACTCCCACCAATTCCTTTAATCTTCTCCAGGAATTCAGGCATTTGGTTTGTATTATGTTAATTTAGTTCTGACACGGCTCACATTTACTGAGAGCCAAGTCCATGAAAAACACTTAGCACTAGAACACAAAACAGGAGTACAGTTGTTTATTCCAATGGAAAAACAATGAGGCACTGACTTAAGGAACATTTCTAAGGGCATGTTCTATGTTTTCCTGCCCCACTACAGTCAAAAAAATCAATACAGTACTGCGCTTACTGAATAACTGATTAAAACGCTAGAAAAGAGGGGCGCCTGGGTAGCTCTGTTGGTTAAGTGTCCCACTCTGCATTTCGCTAGGGTCCAGATAAAACCAGGTGTGGGGCTTCAAGTTGGGTGTGGAGCCTGCTTTTAAGTTTTTCTCTCCCTCTGCCCCTCCCTACTCTGCTCGCCCACACAGAGCTCTCCGTTTCTCTTAAAAAAAAAAAAAAAAAAAAAAAAAAGTTGGAAAGGAAATTAATCTACTCTGACAGTTACTGATGTAGTTAACTTCAAAGGCAACAGAGTTAAAACCCATCCTTTCTACTTTCAAGTTCAACGTTTTCAGAGGGGAATAAACAGTATTAGATCCTTTTGTGTATCATCATCTACACATACATACACAAGATATATATGTTTGTAAGCAGTATTTATATATACAAGCATTAATTAATCCTACACTTATTATAATGTCTCCTACTTCAGGGCTTGGCGGCATACTGTTCTTTCTTGTAAGAATCTTCCCATAACATAGTACAGAGTTCAATGAAAGTATGCAGGCCACATTTCTTAAAGAGAGAATGAATTCATTTCTATAAAAGTTTGGACTGAACGAAAGCCAAGAGTTACATAACTGAACATGTAGCCTATCAAAGGTTAATTACCTTTAAAAATAATTCACTGAATATAAGGGAGTCA
Source organism: Taxidea taxus jeffersonii (assembly GCA_003697995.1). Taxonomy (NCBI): domain Eukaryota; kingdom Metazoa; phylum Chordata; class Mammalia; order Carnivora; family Mustelidae; genus Taxidea; species Taxidea taxus. Next base: position 32,535 of record ML105723.1, on the reverse strand, counting down.
ACTAAGAGCTTCTATATATTTTAACTAGGACTAAATTAGAATTTTTAAAGCACACACTGGAGCGCCTGGGAGGCTGAGTCGGTTGAGAAAGTGATTTCCGCTTGGGTCGTGGGATTGAGCCCCCGCGTCCGGCTCCAAACTCAGCGGGGAATCGCTTCTGATTCTAGCTCCCTCTGCCCCTCCCCCCGCCCCCTAAAATAAATAAATAAAACTTTAAGGGGGAAAAAAAAGCACACATTAAAACTTGCTATCTTTGATGCTGTTCAACTGTGTTTAAACTCGGAAGTCTCTGGGTGAGCCATTCTTTACGAAATAATTCTTTTCCCTTTTCTTGAATGTGGTACTCATTACTGCCAACATAAAGAACTATTAACTATTTTTATTAACTTCACAAAGCACTCCTGAACCTTTCTAAACACGGAGGAAATCTTCGTTTCACGGAATCCAAGTTGTGGTCTCTTCCAAAGATCAAACATCAAACAATTCTCGGATTTATTTCAGGTCATCTGTAACGATTATATAGAATCATATGTTTTTATAATTCTAAATAAAAGTCCATTTGTGACCCACATCACTCAGAAAATCTATTCAGCAACAGCCAAAATAAATGCCAAAAGATATGCAGCCTGTCCCACCACAGAAAGTTTTGATACCACGACAGATCATAAATAACGGCCTTCTTTGTCTTCTCTCTACCCCTTAATTGTGCCCCACGGCGCAGTTTTTCCCCCGTACCAGAATCCTTATTTGATAAGAGGCGTTTGAAAATGTATTAGCTGTTGTAACCAAAAGCGATTATTAATGCATTAACATAACAACTTTGCCGAAGATACACGCCCACACCAGAGAAAGAGTCGCGTACTCTCCAACAACCAAAATTCATAGCCCGCTATCCTTGCACTTGGGAGTTCTGCAAACGGTAGAAGTCCACAGGCCACTCCACCTAGACGTCCATCTCGAAGCCAGCAGGCTTTAATTTAACGAGAGACAAGGAAGACTGCTAATTCTGACCTCTCAAAGAAAAGAAAGGGTGACCCCTCCCCCCCTGCCTGAGGCAGTTCCCCCCAATAATGGCTCCACGCCGAGGGACGAGCAGGCTACGTCCGGGGCCCCTCCTCTCGCTGCGGGCTGGGCCAGAGCCCCTCCTCAGACGTGGGTCGGAGACCTCTTCGCACCGGCAGGCGGGGCCCCGGTTCTCGCTGCCCCTTCGCCTTCTCCACGAGCTCCCGCCGCCCCAACTCTGCTCTGAGCCAGACTGACAAACCTCCGCGCACCCACCTACCTCAGCTGCTGGTAGCCCGGCCCCTCAGCGAGCACAGGGGTTGCCCATCAGCTGGGAACCTGACGCCAATGCCGCTCCCTTCCCAGACCGTCGCCTCGGCACTGCGCGAACAGCACAAGTCAGAGGGGTAGGCAGCGAGGGCGGTGGCGGCGAAGTGGACAGTGGCTCACAGCTCTCGCCGCGGCCACCTCTCAGGGTCCTGCCCCAAACGCAAGAGGAAGAGGCCGCCACAGCCCAGCACTGCGAGGGAAGGCGTGCGCGAGCTCGCAAGGATCGCGCACGCGCACGCACACGCACACGCACATCGCGAGACCCAATCTCCCGCCGACGACCAGCACGCAAGCTTGGGGAGTGTATCCGGCGGAGCAGGCTGCGCTTGCGCGTCGTGGGGACGGGCAGGGGGCGGGGCTTAGGCCCTCGCGGCTCAGGCTGTGGTGCAGACAGTGTGGGTCAGATGGGCGGAAGACACAGACGAGGGGGAATAACTTGCTTACAGGATTGATGTTTCACCCCAACTCTGTGATGTTGTAACTCCTAGTTGACCCCAGTGCTCAGATTACCGGAGTCAGGATTTGAATCCAGCTGTGTGATTCCAGAAAGTGTGCCTTTAATCACTGTTGGTAAAGATTAGTGCCTAATGTGTCAGATGCTTTCCAAAACATGTTGAAAGGACTTAGCTTCTGCCCTTCACTGGTTATGGATAGGTGGGATGAGACCTCTACCTGCTAACAAAATGGGCAATATTCAAATAATATAAGGCTAATGGACCCTCAACCCTAGGATCATGTGATAATGAAAAGCTGCATTTTGTGGGACATGCTACAATTTTTAAAAGTTTTTATACTCATGACCTCAGAATTGCCATATTCTTCATTACACCATCACAAGAAGAGCTGGGACTAGAAGTAGTTTGCTTACAAAATCACCCCCTTTATGTAATTATTGTGAAATTTCTAGCATATCAGTCACCTCCTACAAGCCACTTAAAGGGGCTGGTTTCCCCAGTTCTTCACGCTGTGAATTCGCATATGCTAGAAAGGATAGGATCCAGAATTAGGAAGACTACTAAGGAGAAGACCCTTTACTAGGTAGTGCTAAGAGGCTAGGGGTGGTGTTTCTCCTTTTTGCCTATGCAGTGAAGACTGTTTGAGGAGGTAATTCTTAGCACTGAGTTCTGCTTTGAGCACACAGCACTTGTCCAGGCACTGCTGCCGGTAGAAAAGACAGGAGCAACAGGAAAACCAAATACAGTACATTAAACAAGTTAGTCCATTCATTTTCTGGCAGGCATAGTTCCCTAACTACAATTCTAAATATTCTGACTCATTATTTCCAGGAAATAATATAAAACAGAACTGATTAGACCAGTACTATTCATACATTAAAGGAAAATACCAATGTAGAAGACAGCTAAAATATGTACAGATTGGAGGACATATTAAGTACCCTTCCAAAAAACATTAAAACAAGTTTTCTCAAGTCCTCTTTTTCATTTTTGAACTGGAATTTGAAAATGCACTCTAGCACTCCCATACCATGACTATTCCAGATCCGTAACTCTGTATTTTGGTCTGAAATGGCACTTGTACATAAAACCACTTAAGAAACAGAAACCTAAAAAAAAAAAAAAAGAAAAAGAAACAAACTTTTGTCATAATAAGGTCTGATGATTTGCAGGCCCAAAGGAGAGGTAGCCAGAATAACAGATGAAGTCAGACACTGCTGGGTTTGAATGCCTCTCTGCCATTTGTCTCCTATGGTACCTTAGGCAAGTCACTGTTCTTTCCAGAAGTTCCCTGTATGAAATGAAGACAATGTCCTCCTTGCAGGGATAAGAAATTAAATGAGCTAATGGGTGAAGATAGAGATGGATTTAAATCTAGGTCTACTGCTTATTAGCTATAGGATTTTGGACAAGCAACTAGTCAATTCAACATATATTTACTGAATGCAGTCTTGGGGATACAGGACTAACAGGGTCCCTGACTTCAGGGAGTTTAGATTCTGGTGAAGTAGACAAAAACCCAAGCTGATAGTCAGAATATAATGTTAAATGCAGTAATTTGTTGTTTTCTCATAATCATATCAGGTTGGCCTTAATGAGGTGCTACAGTATACACAGATAAAATGTAACAACTAGTCCTGAATGTAGAGGCTTTTTCAAGAGCAAAGCCATTTATCATCACATAAGGAGCAACAGGAGCACACTTTTAAATGTCATACTCTGACTTGTCAACCAGCGTTTCTTCTTCAAAAGTATATACCCTTGAAATACAATTTGAACTCGATCCAACAATCTTCATTCCTTTTCCAACAGCTTCAGCCTGGCTCTGGGTAGGCCAGATCAGATAGATAGATGACCGGCTAATAAGATTTTTGAATGATAAATGGTGGTTGTACACATGCAAAAGGAAGGCCCTAACAGGAATATTTGTCTAGAGCCTGGAGCTGGCTGTCTCCAGAGACCTTTGAACTGTGGCAATAAGTGTTCCTAAATACTTTCACTTGAACTGAAAGATACATGAAGAAAAAAATGAATCTTTCTAGACTTGAGTTTATCTGTAGCCATGGACTGTCCTCACTAGGTGTACAGCTTATAGCAATATTAAAATAAGAACTATATGGAAAGAGAGCATGAAAAAACCCATACCCATTGTAATGGTAATAGTACTGATACTTACTGGATGCTTACCATATGCCAGGCACTACCTTTATGTGTTTTATTTTTATTTTTTTATATAGTCTTTTTTTTAAAAAAGATTTTATTTATTTGTTAGAGAGAGAGAGAGAGCGCGAGCACAGGGAGACAGAGTGGCAGGCAGAGGCAAAGGGAGAAGCAGGCTCCCTGCCAAGCAAGGAGCCCGATGTGGGACTCCATCCCAGGACGCCGGGATCATGACCTGAGCTGAAGGCAGCTGCTTAACCAACTGAGCCACCCAGGCGTCCCCCTTTATGTGTTTTAAATGTTCTATTTCACCTCATCCTTACAACAACCCAAAGAAAGATATTATCACACCTATTTACATATAAAAAAGCAAACATTTTAAAGCATTTAAGGAGCCTGCCTCAAGTTGTTCAGGTACCCCAATATAGTAAATGTATTTATAATTATGTGTGTGAACTGTTTTACCAATGTTGTAACCAATATATTTAAACACACCGTGTTGTAAAACAACGTATTATAAAAGCTACTAAAATTTTTTTTAAAGGATGGGGCGTCTGGGTGGCTCAGTCAGATGGGGCTCCTGATCTCAGGATCCTGGGATTGGCTCTGTGCTCAGCGGGGAGTCAGCCTAAGGATTCTCCCTCTTTCTCCTTGTCCCTCCCCCAGCTCACAAGCACTCTCTCTAAAATAAATATATTTAAAAAAACAACTTGAGGGACGCCTGGGTGGCTCAGTTGGTTAAGCGGCTGCCTTCGGCTCAGGTCATGATCTCAGCGTCCTGGGATCGAGTCCCACATCGGGCTCCTTGCTCCGCAGGGAGCTGCTTCTCCCTCTGCCTCTGCCTGCCTCTCTGTCTGCCTGTGCTCGCTCTCTAACTAATAAATGAATAAAATCTTAAAAAAAATTAAAAAAAAAAAACTTGAAGGATGAGATTTTTTTTTTAAGATTTTTTATTTATTTCTTATTTTTAACCCACTGAGCCACCCGGGCACCCGAAGGATGAGATTTTAAAAGTAACACAAGTAGCTCTAGGATTTTCTTCTTGCTTTCCAAATGGCTTACTATACATGTGCCCCACTTTGGAGACCACCATGTTAGATCACAGGCAGTCAAAATACAAGAACAAAAGTGAAGATTACCAGTAGTTTTCAAACTTGAACATGTTATCACAGAATCATTACCAACCCAGACAGACTTAAATACCACCACTAGACCCCTAAAAATTTAGAGGAACTTGTGTTCTCCTTGAAACTCCCAGGCATTCATTCCCCTGCTCTTTCCATCAAGCTTTCCAAATCAGTGATGTGAGCCCTGGGCTGGCTTGGAAGATAAAAAAGACTCTTTTTGCAAAGTCAAAATACAGTTCTAGGGGTCTCAGCTTTCAGAAGACTTCCACAGGCAAAAGCACAGAGAGTAAATAATGCCTTCAAGAATACCTGAACTGCAGGGAAAAAAGAAAAAAAAAGAATACTTGAACTGCAGGACCCAGGCACCTGAGCACCCACTAGGAATTCAGAAATAAAGACACGTTAAATCCAAGGCTGCTAAGAAGAGCCTGGAGTTGATAAGCTGCTAGAAATCCATCTACTATCAAGTGCTAAGTTAAAATTATATGCTTCGGGGCATCTGGGTGGCTCAGTGGGTTAAGCCTCTGCCTTAGGCTCAGGTCATGATCTCAGGGTCCTGGGATCGAGCCCCGCATCAGGCTTTCTGCTCCGTGGGGAGCCTGCTTCCCTCTCTCTCTCTCTGCCTGCCCCTCTGCCTATTTGTGATCTCTCTGTCAAATAAATAAATAAAAATCTTTAAATAAAATAAAATAAAATGATATGCTTCTTCTGTGGACAAAAAAGCCCATCTTTCATACTGAATCCTCACAATTTTTTTATTCCATAATAGGTAAAACTGTGAAAAGGGTCTCATATTCAAAACATGAACTGTCATGTTATTTCCATATATTAAAAATGGTTAGGAATTTTTTCATTCTGAAACTCTAGCTTTTACAGTAATCCTAATAATATGTGAAAGGGTAACTCTGAGCTCCAGATTTCCAAAGGATTGTTAAAACTTTATTTTTTTATTTCATACTTTTTTTTCCTCCCCAAGGTTATTGCAAAGTTAGAATTTATTTTGAAAGCCTAGACCTTCAAAATCATGAAGGTATGACCTTCAGCCATACCTGAAGAGAAGTAAGGTCAAGAAAAATAATCAAAAGTAAATTCCTCAGGGTACCTAGCTGGCTTAGTCCGTGGAGCACACAACTCTTGATCTCAGGGTTGTGAATTCGAACCTCACAATGGGAGAAGAGATTATAAAAAAAAAAAAAAAAAAGTAAATTCCTCTCCAGTCATGTGATTTGACAGTATGCACTTACAAGTACACAAATACCAGCTTAGCCAGAAGACACTATAAAGGTGAGATCATAGATATTGCAGGGATTTTGCAAAGAAAATGTTTGTTTACATTTTTTCTCCATATTTCTACTTGGATTCTTGCCTAAGGAAAATTATAAATTGATACAGGAGGGGAAAAAAAAAGATCTTCAAATAGCTGTAATTGAAAACACCAGGGGATCTTTAACTAGGGAGGGAAATGTAGCCATCTTTAGCTCTGGAGAACTTGCCTAACATTAAGCAGTAAGATGCTGATCATATTCCCAAGCCAAAGAGCCCACTCAAGAGAGATCTTATTAAGGTTTTCTGATGATTTTATCACCTAAAATGAATAAAAAGATAAAAAATCCCCTCCAGGGCGCCTGGGTGGCTCAGTGGGTTGGAGCCTCTGCCTTCGGCTCAGGCCATGATTGCAGGGTCCTGGGATGGAGTCCCGAATCGGGCTCTTTGCTCGGCGGGGAGCCTGCTTCCTCCTCTCTCTCTTTCTCTGCCTGCCTCTCTGCCTACTTGTGATCTCTGTAAAATAAATAAATAAATAATCTTTAAAAAAAGAGAGAAAGAAATCCCCTCCACACATATTCATTCATTCTGTCTTTATATGTACATACCCATCTTAACTTCAGGTTTTTGTGCCAGAAGAAGGCATAAGAAAAATACCAGCATATTCCAATTCTTAAAACTATGTACCAAACTGAAGAACTAGTAGCTCCAGATTGCAATCCAAGAGGAAGCATCTGATCTCAAGGATCACCCTGGGCTAGTTACTTAGAAGTCTCACCTGCTGTAAGAGCTTAGCATCCATCACCAATAAAGTAACAAAAATAAAACATATTACTAAACAAAGTGTAGCTTTTTACCCTAGAATTCAACTACCATTTTCCCCCTAGTTCCTATCTTAAGCACTATGTTATCTGTTAGTAAATGACCTCAGCAGATGGTTATTTTATAAAGGAAAGGTAAGCACCATAGCAAAAAGAGTTCACACATAGCTAAGTTACAACTTTGGAGGTTTTGCTTTCTAGTCTGTGATCCTTACAGTGCTAATATGCTATTTAGAAACAGATCCCACAGCTGGCTTTATAGGATTTGTAAATCCCAAGTACTTAAGAGCTGGTTCTGCCCAAACAATTTCACATGTCCAGGCTGCCTGCCTCAGAAGAAGGACTGCAGTCTCAGGTGCACTGTGACTTCCAGCTGACAACCATCTGTACACCAACGAGGCTGGTAAGACATGAAACATATCAAATAATAAAGTGTCTACAATGACTTGGAAAGAACTTAGCCATCATTGTTAAATTCTATACTTCCATTTTTTAAAACAAATGCACTGTAACAAAATGCCAACTGGCACATGATTATTTCACCTATCACCTGTCTTATACCAAATGCAAACAAAATCTAAGACTAAGAGGCTTCTTCAGGAAGATATTTTTGGATAGAACTGTATATTCTGAGCGGTAGGGTTGTCAGAATTTTTAATAAAGATACAGAGTACAATACTTCTTTCACATACCTACCAATGTAAACAAAATTAGAGTAACAGCATAAAACATTTCAGCAGAGATAATTTTTGGAAACTGTACGATGAATTAACTTTATTTTATAAGGAATTTAGAAAATATGAGCAGATATTGATACTGCATTAAAAAACAATTTAGTCTGTACATCATTCTGATTTTAAAAATCAAAGAGTCAGTGTGACACTAAAAATGTAACAGAGAAATGTGTTTCACTTTAGGACAAAATACTATCAGTGTTTTATTACAACTAGATATACAAACATAAAGGTAGTAATGCTAAAATGATGTAAAACTCGGAATCTCAAAGTGATCCAGGAGGCTGAAGGGAGCACCAATTGTCACCAATGTGAGACTGCCACATATTCTATCAAAAAAAAAAAAAAAAAAAAAAAGAACAACACACACACAAAAAAACACTAGGTAATAAAAATAAGCAAATATATAAAAGGAAAAGAAAAGTAACCCAAGATGCCTGCATTTCAGAGTAAATGATTTATTTGGTTCTCCTGTTACATGTGTCTTGTTTGTTTTCTTCTTCTAAGAAAGAAAATAGATAGGAAAGGAATCTAAGAATATCCATCTTAGTTTTTCAGTAAGCATAATTATATTGAAAAAATGACTGATACTCCTTGCCATTTTAACCACTTAATATGATTTTAGTATGCTTTATTTTCTTCTTTCTAAAAAACTCTAAAGTAAAGAATATTCAGAAACTTCTGTGTCTCTCAATTTAAGACATATATCTATTTAATTCCTGGCTATTTTCCGTTTTTCAAGAGGTGACAACAATAAAAGTTCTAATATACCAGGAATCTTGAAAACAATACTGGGTGATCCAATTACAACATTTTAAATTAGAATATTCAGGAAATATATCTGAGGGGTCAAAAATATAATTTATGACTCCTATGAGTTAAATTTCACTGAGAGATGCTTAAATTTAAGTCTATATTACAGGTACCATTATGCTGGAAATTTTTTAAGAAAGAAAATTCAAACCTATTCAATAATCCTGGAAAAAATGTGGATTAAAATTACTGTGTTTTTATGTACAGATGTATAAACAAACACTTTCTGGGGGAAAAGGAAACAATATCTCTAGGCTACAAATCACTTTCTTTTCAGTAAGGTTAAAAATTTAGTAGCTAGACACAGAGCTAGAGGTTGTGAGGGGGAACCTAAGAGGAGTAAATACTAAAACTCTTTGCAGTGTAAAAAAATGCAAAAAACTCTTATACTACAAATATTTAATTTTACAAAACCAAAAAGCAGTCCAACCATTGCCCATTTATGATGATAAAATTGAAACAAAAACTGAAACAGTTTGTAAAAATTCTATTATAACATTCTTAAGTCCAGTTCATATTGTTCCATGGAATCAAGTAAGATTTAAGCTGAAGGCGCGGGGGGGGGGGGGGGGGCACAGACACAAAAATAGAGAATTTTACCTTTTTTTTGAGAAGATGATCACAATTTCATTTCAAGAGGATAAGGTGAAGAGCCCCTTAGCAACTTGTATACTTTATTACTGTCAATAGAAAGTCCAAATATTTCCTTTTTTTAAACTTCTGGAATATTATCCAGATATTTAAAATATTGATATTTAAAGTTTACATTAAAGGACACAATACGCTGAAAACAGGCCTGTTTTAAATACAGTTTGATAATTCTGGTGGTACTTACTGAAAGAAGATTTCTTTAGCAAATACTCGTTTCATATATTTAAAAAAAATCAGCAAGACAGAATTTTAAAAATCTTAATTTACAATACATTGTAAACTGGAGACAACAACTGCCACATGTGTCACAGACCAGCACAAGTAAAAAGTTTTTTCCGGATGTTTTATAAGACTTTGTATCTTCCTTTATTTGTTGGTTGGTATGAATTTTGCTAAAAGAGAAAAAAGGTGCATAGTCAGAAAACGCAAAGGAAGAAAAAAATATACGTCAAAGACATTTCCTTTCCAAAATTACAGCATTACCAGATATTTTGAACAGAAAATGTTAGTATTATACTGAGGAAGAAAAAACTTTTCAATAACCAATCATCTGTGTTCATGTGACTACTGAGACCACAGTTTTGAATCAACTAATGGTGGTGGCATCAAGGCTCTTAATCACTTCTTGGTCAGTCTTAAAAGCCCTTGAATCAAAGGTTGTTTAAAAAAAAAAAAAAAAGAAGAAGAAAGAAAAAATATTCTCCTTCCTTCCTCTTTTGTGTAGCTTCTATTCATTAAACCTTTTATCACCCCAAAGAAAGTTCTGTAAGGGGAATTTTAGAAAAGGCCTCCAAAACACATTTGTGGAGAAAGGACAAAGTGTCCTTTCAAAGGGCCTTCACCCAGTGTATATATTATAGGGAGCTTACAAACCACAACTGGCACTAAAGACACAGGGATGGGGGCAACTGGGTGGCTCAGCTGGTTAAGCATGTAGACTTTTGATTTCAGCTCAGGACATGATCTCAGGGTGTGGGATCAAGCCCTGAAGCCAGCTTCACACTCAGCTGGGAGTTTGCTTCTCTCCCTCTGCTCCTCCTCTGCCTCATATGCATGCTCTCCAAAGTAAATAAATAAATCTTAAAAAAAAAAAAAAAAAAGACACAGGGATACGTTCACCTTCTTTGGGAAGGTACTCTATAAGAGGATGCCTTTTCCATGGCATAACCTCTTTGGAAAATTATTTAGCAAAACTTAAGTAAACCTAACTACATTTACACTACAACTAGCAATTCGACTCCAAGGTATATACCCAAGAGAAAAGCATACTGATATATACAAAAGAGACATGAAAGAATTCTCAGAGAAGGGCAGTCTGGGTGACTCAGTTGGTTAAGCATCCGACTCTTGGTTTCGGCTCAGGTCATGATCTCGGGGTTGTGAGATCCAAGCTCAATGTCGCTCCACACTCAGTGTGGAGTCTGCTTAAGACTGCCTCTCCTTTCCCCTCTGCCCCTGGCCCCCGCGCTCTCTCTCAAATTAAAAAAAAAAAAAAAAAAAAAAAGAATGCTCAGAGAACTGTTATTCATAAAAACAAAAAAGTAAAATAGTCCCAAAGTCCAATACATAAATTGTGAGTATATTCACAAATTAAATACTACACAGCCATGGAAGACAATTAATTACTGCTACATGCAGCAACACGGATTTCCTCCAAGTAATGTTGAGTCAAAGAAATTAGATACAAAAGAATACACAGCAATCAATCCCACTTAAATGGAGTTCAGAAATAGGTGCAACTAATCTACCATGTTAAAAGTCAGAATGCTCTTACATTTGGGGGAGATGAATAATGACAGGAGCGGTATGTGGGTGACTTCTCAAATGCTGGTATTGTACTATGTTTCTTAATCTGGACAGAGATGACATCAGTGTGCTTCCTTTGTGAAAATTCACCAAGCTATATGTTTATGACTTGTGTACTTTTCTGAATTTATATTATAGTTCAATAAAATATTTATTAAAACAAATAAGCCTTTGAGGTTTTCACTCACCAGCCGAATCAGTTCTTCTTTTATAAGCCTGGTGATTTCTGCCTTTGCTTTCTGCACAGCCAGTTCATTGGCACCTGGTGAATGAGAGGAAAGCGTTATCTGTATTACTAGAATTACACTGGATGTTTATCCATGTCATGGAGGTCCAATAGGAAATACTGTAGATGACTTTTTTTTTTTAAGATTTTATTTATTTATTTAACAGAGAGAGACACAGCAAGAGAGGGCACACAAGCAGGCAGAGTGGGAGAGAGAGAAGCAGACTTCCCACCAAGCAGGGAGCCTGATACAGCGTTCGATCCCAGGATCCTGGGATCATGAACTGAGCCGAAGGCAGGCAGACACTTAACGACTGAGCCATCCAGGTGCCCCTATAGATGACTTTTGAAAACACTGTACTGCCTGTCAATATAGCCTTTTAGAACCTGGTGGAACATCATCCATGTTATATAATGGCTGCTTATTACTCTGATTCCTTTTAGAGTTTCAAATATAACCAATGAGATCACATTACATGTGGTGTTAAGAGTTCTTGGTCTGGGGGAGGGGAGAGGGGCGCCTGGATGGCACATTCAGTTAAGTGTCCAAGTCTTGTTTCGATTCAGGTCATGATCTCAGGGTCATGAGCTCAAGCTCCTCATTCTACTCCACACTCAGCAGGTAGTCTGTTTGAGATTCTCTCTTGCTCTCCCTCTGCCCCTCCTGCTCAAGAGTTCTTGTTATGATTAAAAAGAACAAAGAAAATATGATTAATACTTTGTCCAAAAAAGACTAGGAAAAAAAGGTGAGGAGAAATATAAACTCCTTGGTTCATTTATTTAACAAATATTTATTGGACATTTCTTATATTCCCTAAGGTGGAGGACTACCCAAGTTAAAGGAGAAGTGATGCCATGGAATATTTTATGAAGGGAATCCCATGTGCAATGGTACAAATTAGGAAAGCCATGCTTAGGGGTGCCTGGGTAGCTCAGTTGGTTAAGTGTCTGCTTCAGCTCAGGTCATGATCCCAGGGTCCTAAGATTGAGCCCCTCATCAGGCTCCCTGCTTAGCGGGGAGCCTGCTTCTCTCTTTCGCCCTCCCTGCTGGTGCTCTCTCTCTCTCTTTAATAAATAAACTAGGGGAAAGAAAAAAAAGGCATGCCTTTTTACTGAGAGGTAAAATGTGGTTGGGAAAGAGTATAAAAGAACACAGCAAGATAGCCTAGAGGATGAGGCAATATGGAGACATTCATTCATTCAGTTATTATTTTTTTTTAAGATTTTATTTATTTATTTGACAGACAGAGATCACAAGTAGGCAGAGAGACAGGCAGAGAGAGAGGGGGAAGCAGCCTCCCTGCTGAGCAGAGAGCCCGATGTGGGGCTCAATCCCAGCACCCTGGAATCATGACCTGAGCCGAAAGCAGAGGCTTTAACCCACTGAGCCACCCAGGCACCCCTCATTCAGTTATTTTAATTCAAGAAATATGAAGTTCCCACCATGTATGATATAGACTGAGAGATTCATTTTACAAAGAACTCATTCATGCTCTTTATGATCTTGCAGACTGTTAGAAAAACAAACTTGTAAAGATATTATAACAGAATGAGAAGGTAGGAAGCATTCTATCAGAATGACTTCTAAATATCATTCCTTACAAAAACCTCTCAGTTCTCCAGGCAGAATTAAATGGCTAAGAGTTGAGAAGCAAATAAAGTAAGAGTAAAGCAGATACCGAATCCAAGAGGAAAAACAGGTATTATCAGCCCTGATGGTAGATGAAATTCAATTCTGAGATTGCTGTACTTCAAGTGCTCATGTGACACCCAGCTGGAAATGTTAGTTAAGGCCAGTGGAAATATGGACCAGAAGTAAAGGAGACGTGGAGATGAGAGAGCCATGAAGGGTAGCGTGGAGGGATCTGAAGCCAAAGGACAATGCCAGGGAGCAGGTAAGTCTAGATAGGTAGCATACACCAAAAATAAATAAATAAAATAATAATAATAATAATAATACATAAACAAAAACTAAAAAAGGGGGCCAGCTGGGTGGCTCATTCGATTAAGGATCTGACTCTTGGTTTTGGCTCAGGTCATGATCTGAGGTTCATGAGATCAAGCCCCACGTCGAGTTCTGAGCTGAATGTGCAGCCTCCTTAAGATTCTCTCTCTCCCTCTGCCCCCAACTCCCCTCCCTGGCTAAAAACTGAAAATAAACAAAGAAAATAAAATCAAAATTAAAAAAATAAAAGTAGATAGGTAGCACAGTGTACACTGATAAAAATGAAACAGCTGGGGGCGCCTGGGTGGCTCAGTGGGTTAAAGCCTCTGCCTTCGGCTCAGGTCATGATCCCAGGGTCCTGGGATTGAGCCCCACATCGGGCTCTCTGCTCAGCATTGAGCCTGCTCCCTCCTCTCTCTGCCTGCTTCTCTGCCTACTTGTGATCTCTGTCTGTCAAATAAATAAATAAAACCTAAAAAAAAAATGAAAGAGCTATACCAATAGACTAGAAATTAAGGACTAGGAGTGAAATATTAAACAATATGAAAACTAGAGATGCAATGTAGAAAACTATGTATTTATCATTTTATGTAAGAAAAAGAAATCAGGAAAACAAGCCATAAGAATTCCTCTTATTAGACATGAATGACCTTTTCTGATCCCAAAGAGAGCAAAGGAAGGGAGGAGAGGAAGAAAGGAAAGAGATGAAGGAGGAAAAGGAAGAGGAGAGGAGAAATAGCAAGGGGAGGAAGAAGAAGAAACAGTTTAAAAATAGGAAGGAAAGAGCCAGGAGTATGGCCATTAACTTATAGCAACATATCTAATCTAAATCCTACACCTCCACCAGCCAGCAACCACACATTTTAAAGCTGTGGGTGCTGGAAGAGAAGAGAGTTGGATGAAAGTAAACAAAAGGGTAGAATCAAGAGCAAAGCCAGACTAAAAATTACAACCAAAATGAAATTCAGGAGGAAAATATGCTACTTGGCATGAGTTGATGTGAAGCTTGTTGATATTCTGTGCTGTTTTAAAAAGAAAGAAAATGACACTCTCACCTAAATCCAAATAGAAGAATAATTTTCCTACTTTAGTTAGAGCCTGACCATTTGGACCAGTTGAAAGTTTTGACTTATAAAGCCTCTTTAGGTAATAGGTTACATATGTTTATAAGCTGCCATGGAAAAGAGGCATTTCCTTTCATTGGTCCTAAAACAACTCTGGCTGCTTTTAAGGGATTCTCCACTAGTAAAAAGAGAGGGTCACAAAACAGGCTATAAATTATACAGGATGGCTAGGTACATAAGTCCTTCCTGTTCTCCTTCCCGCTGCCTGGTGGGAGGCCTGAAACTGCTGACCCACACAAAGCCTCCAAGGAGCCAGGCAGTAGGGTCCCTCCAATTACAGAACTAGAAACAGATGACACTAGGCTCCTTCCAACACCTGTTTTCATCCTATTAGAGTTCAGTTGATTTGGCTGGAGTTTCAAAAACTAAAAAATCCTTTAAAAAGCTAATTATCTATGAAAATCTCAAAGCTCTGGATCATTTTAATTACTAATGTCCAGTTCTTAACCATCACTATAGCTCTAGAATTCTAAAGATTCATTTTCAACAAGATTACCTTATTGCATAGCGTTTGGAAAAAGCTGGTTTAGGTTATAAAACTTAGATGTTATTTTCCAAGTACAAGTTTACAGTGGAGAGAAATGACCAGAAGCATTCTACATGGTTGGAAAAGTCAAGCAGAAGCTGTGGGCTTCTCACCTCACTTAGCAGTAGAGGAGATTATGTTCTGATAAAGTTCTATGTAAAATGAACCTTGATATATTACTTATACTATACTAAACATAATTACCTTTAAATTCAAGAATTACATAGAGGATCCATTTTCAAAGCAAACAATCGTATCTCTGATTTATGTTTTTATAAGGCAGGCATTTAAAAGTATTAGTTTTGCTTAAATGACACCTATGATATTCAAGCTGAAAATAAAAGGATGATTGCATGTATACCAAGGGTTTTATCATCAGATTCCACTGGAAGACACTATGTTTCCAACCAGTATGGTCTAAAGAACAAAGGAGTAGGGGAGACCTGTCCAGTTCCAGGTGCAGAAAGATGTCAGTGTAACTTTCTCTCCTTAAAGAACTAGGTGCCAGCTATCCTCATTTTACTATACAATAAGGAAAAGTATCACATGATTTAGAAACACACACCCACTGGTAGAACAAAAGTCTTTTGGGATACATAAAAGGGTGCATTTAAAAACCTGACTTAATAAAAGTCACAATCACAAAAGAAACCACAAAAAAACCCATGCAATTTGCTTAGCTCTAGCTCTACATCCTTTG
>ML105723.1:0-11852 GCA_003697995.1 Taxidea taxus jeffersonii | reverse complement strand
AAAAATATCACTTCACAACAGGACAAAAACCTGGTGTACTGACAAAGAACAGGCTAGTTAAATAATATTATGGTCAATATCAAGAATATAATTAACGCCCTCACATAAAATCATTAGATCCTAATGTAACTAAAATATATTTATATAAATAAAATTTCTATTGTTGTCTCCCTCATCTAAATAAAAAGTGAAGTAGCTATTAAAATGTTCACGGGTTTTAAAGAAGGTATTTTTGCTCCTCAAGAAGAGTTTTTACTCCATGATTTAAAGAAGGTTGAAAACTATTACTTGCCTGTGGGAAGTCATTGATCTCTAATTCTTCCTCATATCTCTTAAAAGATTCATTCTGTCCACCATCCTGTCTCTCCTCTTCTTGTTTCTCCAAAGGCACATAATTGAGCTTCGCATTAATCTTTTCAGCAAGTTGCTCTGCAATGGTTTTGGCAGACACAGTGGGAGCCAGGATGGTGCCACCTCTGAGAATTGCATTGGTGGCTTGTTGCATGACATCCTGCAGTTAAAGAAGACCTACAGTCAAATCTCAAATGAGGGCAGAGATAAGATGAGGATCCTACCACAAATTATTCTCTGGAAAGCCACTAACTAGAAGCATC
Source organism: Taxidea taxus jeffersonii (assembly GCA_003697995.1). Classification (NCBI taxonomy): domain Eukaryota; kingdom Metazoa; phylum Chordata; class Mammalia; order Carnivora; family Mustelidae; genus Taxidea; species Taxidea taxus. The sequence continues at coordinate 11,238 of ML105723.1, read as the reverse complement.
TTTCTATTGCAGAGTCCTACTCATGTACAATTTAGCAGTACATATTAATAGTTTAATATATCTATCTCCCTTACACTGATGAGAAAAATAAAGAATATTCAACTCTATTATTAAAAATTCTACTGGATCGGGACGCCTGGGTGGCTCAGCTGGTTAAGCGGCTGCCTTCGGCTCAGGTCATGATCCCAGCATCCTGGGATCGAGTCCCACATCGGGCTCCTTGCTCGGTAGGGAGCCTGCTCCTCCCTCTGCCTCTGCCTGTCTCTCTGTCTGCCTGTGCTCGCTCTCTCTCTCTCTAACTAATAAATAAATAAAATCTTAAAAAAATTAAAAAAAATTCTACTGGATCATAATTAGGCAACTCGATATCAAATATAGTAAAATGGGGGCGCCTGGGTGGCTCAGTGGGTTTGTCCACTACCATCACTGAGCTCTCCTCCTCTCACAACCCAAGCCAATGTTCAATAAATAACAGTAAATGACTGACTTATCTTTTTACTTTATTTTGTACTTAAACTTTTTAATTTGAACTTAATTTTACTCTATGCCTAATGTGGACAGAACTCTGTAGGTAATACATGACTCAAACCTCAAGCCTTTCTAACAATGGGAAGGCGTGGCTATTTGCTTTCACCAGTAAAGAGTTATCAGCAATAATAATCCCAGAGAGTATTAGATTAGGCACTATAATCCCTGTTTTCAGAGGAAGTAAGGTATGAGTATAGCAGACATTTCACGGTAACTCACTAGCTCAACACCTGATCTTAGCCAAGCAGCACAGAAGCGATTCTCCCTGGCTCAACAAAACAAACAGAAACCTGAGACTCTAAGCCTCAACTGCAGCTGCCTCATTAAGTCAGTTCACTAGTGTCTGGCTTGGTCCTTCTGTCTTGGGTGTTACAGTCCTGAAGCTATCCAGTGTACTGGACAGAGGGCTCTACAGCTCCACAAACTCAAAAGCTTCAAAACACTGTTAAAATACACAAACTATTCTTTGGGAATGCTATGAAAGTTTACTCTTAGTTAAAAATTAAGTTGATAATTTTTTAAAAATTAGGGGCGCCTGGGTGGCTCAGTGGGTTAAGCCTCTGCCTTCGGCTTGGGTCATGATCTCAGGGTCCTGGGATCAAGGCCCACATTGGGCTCTCTGCTCAGTGGGGAGCCTGCTTCCCGCCCTCTCTCTGCCTGCCTCTCTGCCTGCCTACTTGTGATCTTTCTCTCTCTGTCAAATAAATAAATAAATAAATCTTTAAAAAATTTTTTTTAATTAATAAAAAAAGCTCTCAAGAGAAAGATGGCATGTGAAATATTTAACACATTTTCCACTGGTTAAGCCCACGTTAGTTTGAGTTATGTAACCAGGTATTATGCTTCCGAGGAATTTTTTGTGTGCCCAATAAACCATCCAAGAAAAGCAGATCAAGAAACAGCAGAGTGCCTAGGTGGCTCAGTCAGTTAAGCAACTGCCTTCGGCTCAGGTTGTGATTCCAGGATCCTGGAATGGAGCCCCACATAGGGCTCCCTGCTAAATGGGGAGTCTGCTTCCCCTGTGCCCCTCCCCCCGCTTGTGCTCCCTCTTTCTCTCTCAAATAAATAAGTAAAATCTTAAAAAAAAAAGGGGGGGGGGAAGAAAGGGAGTTATTTCCTTAAGATTTTGGTAAGCTCAATCAGAATATTACTTTAAAAAACGACCAGCAGCTAACATCCTTCAGTTAGGAGTTCCAAAATAGGCACTAGGGCTTCAGTTAACCATATAAGAGGCATCATCCAAATGCAGTAATTGAAGAATTCTGTATTCAGATTAAGAAATTCCCACTAACTCAATGTTAACTCAACCGGTTCACTTGTGCTGACATAAAAAGTAATGACTAAAACTTGGAACAAATTACTTAATACCTGAGACTCAATGCCCAAATTCTTCTGAGCATTGATTCTAAGAGCCAATCTCTTAGCAATTTCTAATTTCTCAGCATTTCCTGCAGTTGGAGCAGGAACACTGGATGTTCCAGGAGCAGCCATATCTTTAACTCTCTTCTTTGAATTAAACATACTTTCAATTTGTTCATCAATCTAAACAACAACAAAAAAAAGATTAATAAAAATTGGATTAAAACTACCAATTTAGATATATCCACAAAAATTAATAAAGAATATTTCTATCAAATGACTAGAATTAGATACTTGTATTTATGTTAATTCAACCACACAAACCAAAAGGAAAACAGACCAGCTATTTGTTGAGGGTAGCACATTTTTAAAAATCAGTTACCTATGGCAGGAGAAACGAAAAAGAGTAAGAGAAAGAAAGAATACAATGCCACATGAACCAAGTGAGCACACTCCTAAGTGGCCCAGAAAATACATCCCAGTTTAGCAATTGAGGAACATGTGCTGTCAAGACAGAGCACCCAACATGTTGCAGCTGAGAAGTCATATAACTTGAGGCTAAATTAAATTGCAATGAAAGAGGCTGGAAAAAAGGCAGTATAACTCAAGGCCAGTAGGCCACTAAAAATACAATCAACAGTTCTCAGGGAGAATGGTTCATGTTCCTAAAGCAGGGCTCCCCAAATCCTTCCTAACTTCTAAATGTAAATGGATTTGCCTTAAAAACTGGGTAACAGGGGCGCCTGGGTTGCTCGGTGGGTTAAAGCCTCTGCCTTCGGTTCAGGTCATGATCCCAGAGTCCTGGGATCAAGCCCCACATTGGACTCTCTGCTCAGTGGGGAGCCTGCTTCCCCCTCTCTCTCTGCCTACTTGTGATCTCTGTGTGTCAAATAAGTAAATAAATAATAAAATCTTTAAAAAAAGAAAACAAACACAACTGGGTAACAGAAGGGCACCTGGGGGGCTTAGTTGGTTAAGTGTCTGCCTTCAGCTCAGGTCATGATCCCAGGTTCCTGGGGTGGAGCTGCACGACAGGCTCCCTGCTCAATGGGGAGTAGGCTTTCCCCTCTCCTCTGCCCCCTCCTCACTCATGGTCTCTCTCTCTCCTCCAAATAAATAAAAACTTAAAACAAATATATTGGGTAACAGAATCAGAAAAAAAAGCCTTTACTATTTAATTCCTTTGAAACCAAAAAAGGAAAAAAAAAGCAAGGTTGGTTTCCTCACCAAACCAAGAAAAAAGGGTGACTGCCTCAGCTCTTCTAGGAGCTATTTAAGTCCAACTGCAACTGTGTTATCCTGAGACTGGACACATCAACCTCATAAGCTATTTGCATTTCCTTTCAAAGATGCCTTCTGCCCAACAATGACTATTGATAATACCCACTAAAGAGACACAAACCCCTTTATATACTTAAATTAAACTAATAAGGCCTTATGTGCTAAAACTCAAATCCAGAGAAGAGCATGGGTAAGGTTTTAAAAATTAATTAGGTGGGGCACCTGGGTGGCTCAGTCAGTTGAAGCATCTGACTCGTGATTTCAGCTCAGGTCATGATCTCAAGGTTGTGAGACTGAGCAATGCACAGGGCTCCACGCTTAGTGCTGATTCAGTTTGAGATTCTCTCTCTCCCTCCTTCCGCCCTTCTCCCTACTTATGCTTACTCTCTCTCTCACAAATTAGTAAGTAAGAATCTCTCTAACCAGAGAGATTCAATGAGATTCAAAATAATTGTTCAAGGTAACAAAAAAAGAAAACTGGGGTAGTTTTTTGGGGAGCCTGGGCAGCTCAGTATGTTAAAGCATATGACTCCTGATTTCTGCCCCGGTCATGATCTCAGGGTTGTGAGATTGAGCCCTGATTCGGTCTCCATGCTGGGTGTGCATCCTGCTTAAGATTCTCTCTCTCCCTCTGCCCCTACCCACCCTAAAAAAGAAAATAAAACTGGGAGGTGATTTCAAAGCAGGGCCATCAATTCTTTAATATTCTTCTTCTTCAAACAGTGGAGCCTCTCCTTGAGGGTGGGCTGGATTTAGTGACATATTTCTAAGAGACAGAATAAAGCAGTAGTGCCAGTGTGTGACTTTAGACATTAGTCATAAAAGGCCTTAAGGCTTCCTCTTTGCTCACTCCTTCAGCTCAATCACTTTGGGAAAAGCCAACTACCATATTGTGAGGACACACAGGCAGAGGAAAGAAAAGAGGTATCCTGCCAACAGCACAGTGAGTGAGCCATCTTTTTTTTTTTTTTGAGTGAGCCATCTTAAAAGAATATGATCCTGTATCAGTCAAGCCTTCAGACTGCCATGCCCTGGGACACCAGCTTTACTACAACCTCAGTGAGACCCTAAGCCAGAACTACCAGGCTAAACTGCTCCTGATCTCCTACCCCAAAAGAAATGTGAAACAATAAATGTTTGTTGTTTTAACCTACAAGGTTTGAGATTGATTTGTTATACCATAAGCAAAAACTATAACACAGACTTAATTAAATTTGAAGTCAGTATGGTATACTAGAAAGAAATGGGGTAGGGTTAATGAGAGATGTGGGGTCTGGTGCTGTCTGTGCTTAACAGGCACTGTGGCTGTGGGCCAAATACTTTTTCTGGGCATCAAATTCTTCAAACAATAAGATCAGATTGAATTCCTGATTCTAAAATTATGTTCTGAGCTTAGGTTTAATCAAATATATATATATATATATATGCATATATATATATATACACACACACACATACATATATATATATTTAACAAAAACTATATATATAACTTCTATGATCAATGTTCAAATGCGTTAGAGGATTTCTGAGTTAAAGTTAAACAAGCATCTTGAATTGAGGATTTTATACATTCTTTGATATCTAATACTATCACTAGTGGTATACACTAGAAAGAGATTCCAAAAATTATTTTATAATGAAAACATGCTCTTCTAAAGCTACAGCTTCTTTGGGTTCCAAAGGATACTCTGTGAAGCCATGAATAAGCTGAGTTCTCAGGGCCCCTCTCCACTGGATCACAAATAATGCAATTAGCTAAGACCATGACCTCTGAAGTAAGATTGGAATGGGTACAGGGCCCAGCTCATTCCATTAATTGCTATGTAAATCTGAAAAGATTATTTCTAAGTCTCAGTCTCTTCAATTATAAAATGGGAATACTCTTTTGAGTATCTACCTTGTCTGTATAATGTGCAGAACTAAATGAAGTATTCCCTGTAAAGCATCTGACACAATGCATGGCACTTAATAACACTCAAAAATGCTAACTATTACTGCTTTTTGTTTTTTAAGTAAGCTCTACCATACCCAACATGGGTGGGGCTTACATTTACAACCCAAAGATGAAAACTCACATACTCAATGAACTGAGCCCCCCCAGGTGTCCTGCTGACTACTATTAATGAGAATATTCTATAACGATTAAGTTTAACAAAATAAAAATATTAGTACTAATATTATAAAAGACATGGGGAGCCAGGGACTCTTCACACCACTACAGGGGATGCAGACTAGTATTCACTTTGCAGGAGGACAATCTAACAATGTTTTAGAACCAAATTAGATACACCTTTTAGCCTAGCAATTCCATTTACACATTCAACTTCAACTTACTCTGATGAATGTGCAAAATTAAATGCACAAGGATAACCAGTAAAGAACAGTTTATGATTAAATAAAGTATATTCCAAATATGAATATACAGAAACAACCCACATATTCAAAATTAGGTGTTTGATTAATTAAACTGTGGAACATCTATATAATGAAATATTATATAACTATTAAGAATAACGTAAGGGGGTGCCTGGGTGGCTTAGTAGGTTAAAGCCTCTGCCTTCGGCTCAGGTCATGATCCCAGGATCCTGGGATTGAGACCAGCATTGGGCTCTCTGCTCAGCAGGGAGCCTGCTTCCTTTCCTCTCTCTCTGCCTGCCTCTCTGCCTACCTGTGATCTCTGCCTGTCAAATGAATAATAAATAAAAATCTAAAAAAAAAAAAAGAATAATGTAAGAATGAGGGGTGCCTGCGTGGCTCAGTCAATTCAGCATCTGACACTTGATTTTGGCTCAGGTCATGATCTCAAGGTCGTGGGATTAAGCCCTGGTAGGATCTGTGCTCAGCAGGGAGTGTGCATGAGATTCTCTCCTACCCCCCCTCCACTTGGGCATGCGGGCACACTCTCTCTCAAATAAATAGAAGTAAATCTTTAAAAATTCACTTAAAAAAATGCAAGAATGAATTTATTAAAACGAGAAGATTTTAACCTAAGACTATTGTTGTAAACAAGGTTTATAAAGCAGTATGGCCTCACTTTTATGAAAATACATAAATATGAGTAGGGCATATGAGAATATAAACAGAAACAGAGAAAGGGTGGGCAAGGGCACACACCAAAAAGGTTTGCAAGAACTGACTATCTCAACAAGTAAATGGTAAAACCTCCAGGATGAAAGCAACAATGCTTCAACTGGCAAGAATGATGCTTTTGAAAAAGCATACTTACGTCAACTGCAGCATCCTCATCATCTGAATCTTGCAGACCAAGAGCCGCTTTTTGCAACTTTTTCCTCTCATTAGCCAAAGCTTGTTCTGTTTCATCAAACTTGAATCCCTTACCAGAGAACCCACTACTCTTTTTAATTATTTTCCCCTCCTTTCAAGGAAAAACAAAAAAGGTTAATTTCATACTAAAAAACTTTAGTGTTCAAGAACTTAGGAGTAATTATTTTTCAAGGTCGTACAGGTCAATGTAACAAAAACAGTTCATCTAGCACAAGAACAACAAAAAAAGAACTCTATGTAATACTGAGCTGAAGCAAAAGAGGATTTTGTTTTCACTCCTTTTCCCCCTCCTAAAGAGATAAAATAATCCTATCAAGGTTTGCAAGTATTAAATATTCAACACAATAATGAGCTGCATAAAAATAATGGGAGTTAAAAAAAAACTTACAGCTTTCTGCTGATCTTTGAAATCACTCCAAAGTTTCTCCAGATCAGGAGGCACTGCAGTTCCCGACAATTCAAGAGCTTTAATTATGTCACCGGCATACCGAGCTTGATCTTCTGTGATAAAAGTATATGCATAACCCTAATGAATGATGAAAAAGTGGAACTATTAGGCACTAACAATATGACTCTTACTCAGATCACAAGATAAAATTTGAACCACCTAATAAATCTTCTTAAGACAAGCTTCATTACTAAAGAATTTTTTAAAAAGGAGAGTCCTACTGGGACGCCTGGGTGGCTCAGTTGGTTAAGCGGCTGCCTTCGGCTCAGATCATGATCCCAGTGTCCTGGGATCGAATCCCACATCGGGCTCCTTGCTTGGCAGAGAGCCTGCTTCTCCCTCTGCCTCTGCCTGCCTCTCTGTCTGCCTGTGCTCGCTCTCTCTCTCTAATAAATAAATAAAATCTTAAAAAAAAAAAATTTAAGGGGCACCTGGGTGGCTCAGTGGGTTAAGGCCTCTGCCTTCGGCTCAGGTCATGATCCCAGGGTCCTGGGATCGAGCCCCGCGTCGGGCTCGCTGCTCAGCAGGGAGCCTGCTTCCCCCTCTCTCTCTACCTGTCTCTCTGCCTACTTGTGATCTCTGTCAAATAAATAAATAAAACCTTTAAAAAAAAATTTTTAAAAAAAAGGAGAGTCCTACTAAACTCTTTAGTGCTACAAGTGAAATATATAAGTTTAATACTTAAAAATAAGCAAAACCAAGGGCACCTGGGTGGCTCAGTGGGTTAAAGCCTCTGCCTTCAGCTTGGGTCATGATCTCAGGGTCCTGGGATTGAGCCCCACATCGGGCTCTCTGCTCAGCAGGGAGCCTGCTTCCCCTTCTCTCTCTGCCTACTTGTGATCTCTTTGTTAAATAAATAAATAAAATCTTAAATATTCTGTAGGAAGGTGCTTTCTTTAAAAAAAAAAAAAAAGCGGGGGGTGCCTGGGTGGCTCAGTGGGTTAAGGCCTCTGCCTTCAGCTCGGGTCGTGATCCCAGGGTCCTGGGATCGAGCCTTGCATGGGGCTCTCTGCTCGGCGGGGAGCCTGCTTCCTCCTCTCTCTCTGCCTGCCTCTCTGCCTACCTGTGCTGTCTGTTAAGTAAATAAATAAAATCTTAAAAAAAAAAAATGTTAAAAAAAAATAATAGGCAAAACCAGAAAATCTGATTCCTTCATGTATATGATTTTAGATAAATGCACAAATGCACTGTCATGCATATGAATTTTAATACAGTACATTATTTTTCCCCTTTCTGTTTGCATTCCCTTCCTACACGGCCTACTGCACCACTCTATTCCAACTAACCTGTATTAACTTTCTAGAATGTAGCTTTCCACATAATTTTTCCCCTACATAGTTTTTAAGACCAATAAAAGATTTTTAAAAATTTGTGTGTGCATATATGTATTTATGTGTATGTATGCACATACATACACATGCACAACTCTAGCCTTTTTCTTGCCTGAACCACAAAGCTCCTGGAGGGACACCTGGGTGGCTCAGTCCATTAAATGTGTCTTTAGTTCAGGTCATGATCCCAAGGTCCTAGGATCGAGTTCTGCATTAGGCTTCTTGCTCAGCAGGGAGCATGCTTCTCCTTCTACCTGCTGCTCCCCCTGCTTGTGCTCTCTCTGACAAATAAATAAAATCTTAAAAAAAAAAAACAAAACGCTCCTGGAGACATGTGAAACCTAAGGCTTTAGAGAACCCCAGGGAGATGATGTAGCTGACTTCATCTTTTTATAATATGCATATGTGTGTATACAAGTATATATATACACACGTATACATACACACATATATATACACAACATATATATATACATGTGTACAAAATATATATACATAAACACACATATACAAAAATAAAGTTAGTTACATCACTTTTTTTTTTTAAGATTTTATTTATTTGTTTGACTGAGAGAGAGATCACAAGTAGACAGAGAGAGAGAGAGAGAGAGAGAGAGAAGTGGGCTCCTTGCTGCACGGAGAGCCTGATGCGGGGCTTGATCCCAGGACCCTGAGATCACGACCTGAGCCGAAGGCAGCAGCTTAACCCACTAAGCCACCTAGGTGCCCCACATCACTTTTTTAAGGTTTGTATACACACACACACATACAACACAACCCCATATGACAGAGACTGTATGTGGACCAAAAAGTCTACAATTTTTACTACATGTCCCTATACACACTTTCCCAAATCTATAGAATAACTCAGGTTAAAAGAATAAGAGCCATCACTACTTATTAGTTGTGCAAACTTGGGCAAGTAACTTAATTTCCATGTGCCTTAACTTTTTTCATCTATTAACTGGGTAATGTTATTTATCTCAAAGGGAAATTGTGAAGATAAAGTGAGACAATATGTATGAAAATCACTGAAAACAGCATTTGGAACTCAATAAGAACTACACAAACATAGCCTATTGTTATTAACATTATTGCTTCACTATGTAGAAATGTCCAGGGTTATATCATCATCAATGCTTCCAACAACAAAATAGTTTGCTGCCTTCAAAAAGACTGACTTAGACTTAAAAAAAAAAAAAAAAAGAATGACTTAGACTATATACTTACCAGACTACAGGCGAGTTTATTTATTTATTTTTTAAGGATTTTATTTATTTACTTGACAGAGAGAGAGAGAGAGAGAGAGAGAGAGATCGATCACAAGCAGGCAGAGCGTCAGGCAGAGAGAGAGGGAAGCAGGCTCCCCGCCGAGCAGAGAACCCGACATGGGGCTCGATCCTAGGACCCCGAGATCATGACCTGAGCTGAAGGCAGAGACTTTAACCCACTGAGCCACCCAGGCGCCCCTACAGGCGAGTTTAAAAAGCAAGTAATATATATAGCAAATGGAGTGGAACAGGGGAGAAATGAGAAAAAATGGTGACAGTTTTGGGAAAGAGTATATTTTATGGCCCTCCATGGTAAAAATATTAATGAAAAGGGTGCCTAGGTGGCTTAGCTGGTTAAGCATCTGCCTTCAGCTCAGGTCATGATGTCAGGGTCCTGGGATCTAGTCCTGCATTGGGCTCCAGGCTCAGCAGGGAGTCTGCTTCTTCCTCTCCCTCTGACCTTCTCTCCCTCGCTCATGCTCGCTCGCTCCTTCTCTCTCAAATGAAGAAATGTTGTAAAAAATTTTAAAAAAAGGGGGACGCCTGGGTGGCTCAGTTGGTTAAGCAGCTGCCTTCGGCTCAGGTCATGATCCCAGCGTCCTGGGATCGAGTCCCACATCGGGCTCCTTGCTTGGCAGGGAGCCTGCTTCTCCCTCTGCCTCTGCCTGCCACTCTGTCTGCCTGTGCTCGCGCTCTATCTCTCTCTAACAAATAAATAAATAAAATCTTTAAAAAAAAAAATTTAAAAAAAAATTAAGGAAAGTTCCCAAATTATATACATGTATGTATATACCTACACAGAAATTTTTAGGTAGGGTAAAATAAAAAAAACCTAAAAGAGGACATAAACAATACTATCTGCCTAAATAGGACGGCTGGTTGGTTATCTGACAATTTTAATAATACTATACACAGAAATGATAAATATCAACTAGTTCCCATACTCTTGATGATTGATCATTTTCAAAATATCTTCATAACTCTTATTATCTACTGCTTAAAATCCTACCCAGAAAAACCCCCTATATTTTATTATAACAGGAATCAACTTTAAAAAATTCTTTTTACTTTATTGCCTGCTCTTCCAGTCCGTCCTGCTCTGTGCACATAATCCTCATAATGGTTGGGGCAGCTGTAATTTACTACAAGAATCAGATGTTTCACGTCTAGACCCCGAGCAGCAACAGAAGTAGCTACGAGAAGTTTGCAGGTCCCATTCTTAAAGTCATTTATGATGCTATCTCTGTCATATTGATCAATGCCTGCAAGTAAATTAAAAAAAAGTTATGAAACCACACACATCAATTAAATTTTTCATTTCCTCAGAAACAGAAATAAGTTAAACGCAGAGTAAAGAATAAATCCAATGTACACTGACCACACGTCCACCAACAGTATAAAAAATAAAACACTAAAGGCAAGATCAAACGCTACTGCTATTAATTCATTTATGAATCTTCCAAATCTGCCCTTGTATGGTTCTCTTTCTTGTGTATAAGGATTATAAATGCAGAAGCCCCATCTCAGATTCATTTACTATACCTGTTTAGGAGATAAAAGGCAGCCTACATTAACAGGATTCATATCTTTCTCTTTCTCTTATGGGTCAATTAGAGCCTTGCCAATCATTTTTTTCCAAGCACCAGAAGCAGCATCACATGGGACATTATTAGAAATGCAAAATCTCAACTCCTTCCCCAAACTATTGAATCAGATTCTACATTTTTTTTTT
>RCUC01146269.1:0-25393 GCA_003697995.1 Taxidea taxus jeffersonii | reverse complement strand
GTTGAGACCTGATTTATGACCCAGGATGTGATCTATTCTGGAGAATGTTCCATGGGCACTGGAGAAGAATGTATATTCTGTTGCTTTGGGATGGAATGTTCTGAATATATCTGTGATGTCCATCTGTTCCAGTGTGTCATTTAAGACCTTTATTTCCTTGTTGATCTTTTGCTTGGATGATGTGTCCATTTCAGTGAGGCGTGTGTTAAAGTCTCCAACTATTATTGTATTCTTGTCAATGTGTTTCTTTGATCTTGTTATTAATTGGTTTATGTAGTTGGCTGCTCCCATGTTAGGGGCATAGATATTTAAAATTGTTAGATCTTCTTGTTGGACAGACCCTTTGAGTATGATGAAGTGTCCTTCCTCATCTCTTATTATAGTCTATGGCTTAAAATCTAATTGATCTGATATAAGGATTGCTACCCCAGCTTTCTTCTGATGTCCATTAACATGGTAAATTGTTTTCCACCCCCTCACTTTCAATCTGGAGGTGTCTTCAGGTCTAAGATGAGTTTCTTGTAGACAGCATATGGATGGGTTTTGTTTTTTTATCCATTCTGAAACCCTGTGTCTTTTGATTGGGGCATTTAGCCCATTTACATTCAGGGTAACTATTGAGAGATATGAATTTAGTGCCATTGTATTGCCTGTAAGGTGATTGTTACTGTATATTGTCTCTGTTCCTGTCTGACAATACTTTTAGGGTCTCTCTTTGCTTAAAGGACCCCTTTCAATATTTCCTGTAGAGTTGGTTTGGTGTTTACAAATTCTTTCAGTTTTTGTTTGTCCTGGAAGCTTTTTAAAAAAATTTTTTTTTTAAATTTTATTTATTTATTAGAGAGAGAGAGAGCACAGGCATACAGAGAGGCAGGCAGAGGCAGAGGGAGGAGCAGGCTCCCTGCCGAGCAAGGAGCCCGATATGGGACCCGATCCCAGGACGCTGGGATCATGACCTGAGCCGAAGGCAGCTGCTTAACCAACTGAGCCACCCAGGCGTCCCTGTCCTGGAAGCTTTTTATCTCTCCTTCTATTTTCAATGATAACCTAGCTGGATAAAGTATTCTTGGCTCATGTTTTTCTCATTTAGTGCTCTGAATATATCATGCCAGTTCTTTCTGGCCTGCCAGGTCTCTGTGGATAAGTCTCCTGCCAATCTAATATTTTTACCATTGTATGTTACAGACTTCTTGTCCCGTGCTGCTTTCAGGATTTTCTCTTTGTCGCTAAGACTTGTAAATTTTACTATTAGATGGAGGGGTGTGGACCGACTCCTATTGATTTTGAGGGGTGTTCTCTGCACCTCCTGGATTTTGATGCTTGTTCCCCTTGCTATATTAGGGAAATTCTCTACAATAATCCTCTCCAGTATACCTTCTGCTCCTATTTCTCTTTCTTCTTCTTCTGGAATCCCAATTATTCTAATGTTGTTTCGTCTTATGGCATCACTTATCTCTCGAATTCTCCCCTCGTGGTCCAGTAGTTGTTTGTCTCTCTTTTGCTCAGCTTCTTTATTCTCTGTCATTTGGTCTTCTATATCACTAATTCTGTCTCCTGCCTCATTTATCCTAGCAGTAAGAGCCTCCATTTTTGATTGCACCTCATTAATAGCTTTTTTTATTTCAACTTGATTAGACTTTAGTTCTTTTATTTCTCCAGAAAGGGCTTTTATTTCTCCTGACAGGGTTTCTCTAATATCTTCCATGCCTTTTTCGAGCCTGGCTAGAACCTTGAGAATTGTCGTCCTGAATTCCAGATCTGACATATTACCAATGTCTGTATTGATTAGGTCCCTAGCCTTCAGTCCTGCCTCCTGTTCTCTTTTTTGTGGTGAGTTTTTCCGCCTTGTCATTTTGTCCAGATAAGAATCCGCTGTTCTCATTGTTAAGTGAACTTGGTCTTGGGTGGATTTCTTGTTGATCTTCTGGGGGAGGGGCCTGTTGTATTGATTCTCAGGTGTCTTTGCCCCAGGCGGAGTTGCACCGCCCTCACCAGGGGTCAGGCTAAGTAATCCTCTCAGGTTTGCTTTCGGGAGCTTTTGTTCCCTGAATGCTTTCTGTAGAGTTCCGGAGGACGGGAATGAAAATGGCAGCCTCCCAATCTCTGGTTCGGAGGAGCCGAGAGCTAGGGGGCCCAGTCTTCAGTGTGCCTTCAGAGAAAAGCGTTTAATCACTCCCGTCTCCCCAGCCTCCAGCCGGGCTTGGAGAGAATCGTGCATAATCAGTCCCGTCTCACTGGCTTCTGGGAGTGCTCTGAGCTCAATCAGCCTGTGACCAAGCGTCTCTGTCTCTGGCAGAGTCCCACCTGCAGTCTCCGAACCCCATAGATCCCTGAGCTCTCCCGGGTCGGAGTCTCCCCGGATCTTGTGGGGACCCCTCGTACAGAGCACCGGCCCGTGTCAGAGAACACCGGCCAGTGTCACAGACCACAGCTCTAGGAAACCTCGGCTCTGTCTCTGCAGCCGGCTTCCCTGCTCTAATATCTGTGAGCTCTGCAACACTCAGACACCCCCAATCCTTCTGTGACCCTGCGGGACCTGAGTCCACACTGTCCCCGTGAGGTCTTCACCCCAGTTTAGCCTCTGGAGTGATGTCCCTCCGTGGAGCCGACTTTTAAAAGTTCTGATTTTGTGCTCCGCCGCTTGCCGGGAGCCGGCCCCTCCCCCTGGGGTCTATCTTCCCGTCGCGTTGGATTCACTTCTCCGCTGGTCCTACCTTTCAGAAAGTGGTCGATTTTCTGTTTCCAGAATTGTTGTTTTTCTTCTCTTCGATCTCTTGTTGGATTTGTAGGTGTTCGGAATGGTTTGATAGGCTATCTAGCTGATCTCCTGCTGCCTGATGTCTCAGCCTGCTACTTCTCTGCCATCTTGACTCCTCCTCCCTAATCTCCCTAATTTAAACAATGGTGGACACAGATTTTGTTACATTGTTATGACCACCTAGTATCCATCTTGTTCCTCTTTGAGACTAGAGGATGTTTGACACATGAAAGTCTAAATAAGTACATGGTTAGCCCTAAATGACACTCAACGTAGCATTTCTCTTTTAAAATGCTATGGTAATACAAACATGAAGCAGCTTTGCAAAATAGAATGACATTGGATGTTTTAACTGCTACAGAAAGTGGAAGTTGCACTATCACAAAAACGAAACACTATGTATATGTTCCAGATTATCACAAACTATTTCTGGGGTTCTGACATACTCAAGTTGGCACTTTAAACAGTCCCTCTGTCCTTTAATGATTGATTAAACTCCTGGACTGGAAAAGAACCCTTGTCAACTAGCAGAAAACTTATTTTAGCTTCATTTTCTTTTGGTTACACTCATCATGTGTTGCTGTTTTCTCCCATGTCTCCCCACCTGGTGTTGACTCCTTCGCTGTCATAACTTTCACAGATGATTCTTTCCACTTGGGAAGATCACTTGAGTAGACTCCCCTGGACTCAGCTGCTGCTGCCTTTTACAACTCCCCTATACATTTCCCAAGTGGCCAGTATTGACCCATAGGTAGGGACATTTCTATGCCCCTGTTCATCAGGAAGAAGTTACAGAAGCTGAGACCTTCCACCTTCAACAACCTTAATGATTTAAAGTCAAAATTGTTCGGGGGGTGGGGAGGGATGATGAGTGAACAGAAGGCTGGCTAAGGACAAAGCAAAAGCTTACACCCTGAAACCTTCCCCTACCCCCACTCCTGGGTGGGACATATTGTGACATTCTTTAGGAGTCTCCCAACTACCTTAATGTTCATACCTTTCTAGAGGGAAAAACCTTGACAATGACAAGGCCTCAAGGCATCTGGTATCTTATAGGTCCTCTTTAGCATATGAAAGTTCTATAGAAACCTCCCTTTTTCCTTATCTCCCCCAACCTCATCCTCCCCAACTCCACAACCTGCCACATAACCTGCCACCCCTCACAACCCTGGGGCAGCAGCTCTCTCTGCCCACGGGGTCCTGTCCCCATGCTTTAATAAATGACTTTGCACCAAAGATATTTCAAGAATTCTTTCTTGATCATCAGCTCCAGACTCCACCCCACTGAACCACACCTATATTCTTTTTTTTAAAGATTTTATTTATTTATTTGACAGACAGAGACCACAAGTAGGCAGAGAGTTAGGCAGAGAGAGAGAGAGAGAGGAGGAAGCAGACTCCTTGTCGAGCAGAGAGCCCGATGCAGGGCTCGATCCCAGGACCCTGGGATCATGACCTGAGCTGAAGGCAGAGGCTTTAACTCACTGAGCCCCCCAGGTTCCCCTCACCTATATTCTAAAACTTCATCAGTATGTGGTGATAATCTGTTTCATGGTGTTTTGCTTATTAGTGGAACAATGTGTCTTGGGGATGTAAGACAATTTGCTTAATGGTGTGAGTGTCTGAAATACTATTTAGAGAGGTGTGTGTGTGTGTGTGTGTGTGTGTGTGTGTGTGTGTGTGTGTAATCTTGTTTAGCATTGTGTATGTCAGACACTGTGTTAGGTTAGTTAGGGCTTTGTGTCTGTGTGAAGGCACTGATTTTATGTGTGTGTGTGTGTGTGTGTGTGTGTGTGTGTGAGAGAGAGAGAGAGAGACAGAAAGAGAATGAAAGAGAGAGAGAGAGAGACTGTTTAATGGTTTTATGCATTTGTGAGTCACTTTGTTTTGTCCCTAGGAGGACTCTTTTAGCTACCTCCACCCTGCTCTGGGTGATGAGCAAGCCGCAGTGAACTTCTGTTCTTAAGAGGTTTATATATAGGTTTCAAGGGCCCTTAGCTACTGCTCTGAGAAGGTTTTAGTCATTAAAGGTAGCAGGGATGAAGGCTGGGGTTCGTGGGGTGGAGGGGTGGGGGTTGGTGGGCGGTGATCAGGACTCCAGTATTCTCAGCATTATAGAGGCTGGGTAAAGAAAGGGAGCCCTCAGTTGCTCAGCTGCATTTTGCTTCCAGCAAATTGAGAAGGTTGGGTGGGGGGATGCAGGAAAGGAGTTGACTGTGGCTTAAATGCTACAGACTTTCACTGTTTTTGTTGTGTTTTAGTATGTCTATGTGTACATATGTATGTATTATATAATATGTATAATATATATGTTTCTATTTTTTACTAATCTCTACACCCAGTTTGGGGGCTTGTACTCACAATCTCATGGTCAAGTCACATGCTCTTCTGATTGAGCCAGCAATGCACTCCTTTTTAAGAAGATTTTTATTTTTATTTTTTTGTTATATATACTTTTTAATTTAGTGATTCATCATTTACATGCAACACCCAGTGAGTAGATTTTAAAAAATAAAAGTTTCTTCATTTTCTTTGTGCCTTTAGGACAATTTTCAGATATTTTAAATGTATTTTTCTTAAATAGTTTCACAGCTTTGCTTCTTTTGCTGGCTCATGGGGCTTCTTATGGTAGCATTACATAATTGGAACCCTTTCTTGTCTTTAAAAAAATTACTTAGTTAACATACAGTGCAATATCAATTTCTGGAGTAGAATCAGTGACTCATCATTTATATGCAACACCCAGTGCTAATCATAACAAATGCCTTCTGTAATACCCTCTGCCCCACCCACCTCCCTCCATCAACCCTCAGTTTGTTCTCTGTCATTAAGAATCTCTAAGGCTTGTTTCCCTCTTTCCTTTTTTTCATTTCCCCCTTCCCATATATTCATCTGTTTTCCTTCTTAAATTCCACATATGAGTGAGATTGTATGATATTTATCTTTCTCTGACAGACTTATTTCACTTAGCATGATATACTGGATCGACCTCATTGCTAATGGCAAGATTTAATTCTTTTTGATGGCTGACTAATATTCCATTGTGTATATATACCACAACTTCTTTATCCATTTATCAGTTGATGGACACTTGGGCTCTCTCCATAGTTTGAATATTGTCGATAATGCCATAAACATCGGGGTGCACATACCCCTGTGAATTTGTATTTTTGTATCCTTTGGGTAAATACCTAGTAGTGCAATTGCTAGGTTGTAGGGTAGTTCTATTTTTAACTTTTTGAGGAAACCTCCAAACTGTTCTCCAGTGTCCCAACAATAGTGCAAGAGGGTTCCCCTTTCTCTGCATCCTTGCCAACACCTGTTATTTCTTGTGTTGTTAATTTTACCCCTTTCTGACAGGTGTGAGAAATATCTCACTGTGGTTTTGGTTTGTATTTCCCTGATGATGAGTGATGTTGAGCATCTTTTCATGTGTCTCTTAGCCATCTGGATGTCTTATTTGGAAATGTGCCTATTCATGTCTTCTGCCCATTTCTTAAGGATTATTTGTTTTTTTGGGTGTTGAGTATGATAAGCTCTTTATAGATTTTGGATACTAGCCCTTTATCAGATATGTCATTTGCAAATATCTTCTCTGATTCCATAGGCTGTGTTTGAGTTTTGTTCATTGTTTCCTTTGCTGTGCAGAAGCTATGTATCTTCTTGAGGTCCCCAAAGTTCATTTTTGCTTTTGTTTCCCTCGTGTTTAGAGATGTGTCTTAAAAGACATTGCTGTGGCCAATGTCAGAGAGATTACTGCCTATGTTCTCCACTAGCATCTTGATGAATTTCTGTCTCACATCGAGGTCTTTCATCCATTTAGAGTTTATCTGTGTGTATGGTTAAGAGAATGGTTCAGTTTCATTCTTTTGCATGTAGCTGTCCAATTTTCCCAGCACTATTTGTTCACAGACTGTCTTTTTTCCATCAGATATTCTTTCCTGCTTTGTCAGTGATTATTTGACCATATTAGTTGTAGATCCATTTTTGGGATCTCTATTCTGTTCCATTAATATATGTGTCTGTTTTTTTTTAAAGATTTTATTTATTTATCTGACAGACAGGGATCACAAGTAGGCAGAGAGGCAGGCAGAGAGAGAGGGGGGTGAGCAGGCTCCCCGCTGAGCAGAAAGCCCAATGTGGGGCTCGATCCCAGGACCCTGGGATCATGACCTGACCTGAAGGTAGAGGCTTTAAGCCACTGAGCCACCCAGGTGCCCATACGTGTCTGTTTTTATGCCAGTACCATACTGTTTTGATGGCAGCTTTATAAGATAGCTTGATATCCAGAACCATGATGCCTCCAGTTTTTCTTTTTCAGAAATGCTTTGGCTCTTTGGGGCCTTTTGTGGTTCCATACAAATTTTAGGGTTGTTTGTTCTAGCTCTGTGAAAAATGCCAGTGGTATTTTGAGAGGGTTTGCATTAAATGTGTAGATTACTTTGGGTAATATAGACATTTTTAACAGTATTTGTTCTTCCAATCTATGATCATGGATATACTGCTTTTCCATTTCTTTGTGTCCTCCTCCATTTCTTTTGTAACTGTTCTACAGTTTTCAGAATGTGGATCTTTTACCTCTTTAGTTAGGTTTATACCTAGATATCTTATTGTTTTTGGTGCAGTTGCAAATGGGACTAATTCCTTGATTTCTTTTCCTCTGCTTCATTATTGGTGTATGCAATAGTTTTCTGAACATTGATTTTATATCCTACAACTTTGCTGAATTCATGTATTCTAGTAATTTTTTGGGTGGAGTCACTCAGGTTTTCTATATTAAGTATCATGTCACCTGCAAATAGTGAAAGTTTGGCTTCTTCCTTGCCAATTTGTATACCTTTTATATCTTTTTGTTGTGTGATTGCCGAGGCTAAGGCTTCTAGTACCATGTTAAAGAGTAAGGTGAGAGTGGACATCCTTGTCTTGTTCCTGACCTTAGGGGAAAAGCTCTCAGTTTTTCCCCATTGAGGGTGATATTCACTGTGGGTCTTTTGTATAAGGCCTTTATGATGTTGAGGTGTGTTCCAGCTATCCCTACTTTGTTGAGAGTTTTTATCAAGAAAAGATCCTATATTTTGTCAAATACGCTTTTCTGCATCTATTGAGAGGATCATATGGTTCTTGTCCTTTAAATGTGGTGTATCACATTGATCGATTTGTGAATTTTCAATGAGCCCTGCAGCCCAGGAATAAATCCCAGTTGCTCATGGTAGATAATCCTTTTAATGTACTGTTGGATCCTGTTAATTAGAATCTTGGTGAGAGTTTTTGCATCCATGATCCTCAGGGATATTGGTCTGTAATTCTCCCTTTTAGTGGGGTCTTTGTCCGTTTTTGAATCAAGGTAATGCTAGCCTCATAGAATGAGTTTGGAAATTTTCCTTCCACTTATATATTTTAGGCCTTATCTATCTTTCTACCTGTCTGTCTGAATATGTATCTATTTATTTTCCATCTCTCTCTGTCTATGGTGTGTTTCCTATCTAACTATTCATATGTACTTCTATTTGTCTATGCAATCTTCAGCATGTCTTGTTTTCTGTCTGTCTAGATGTCTTAATTTCTGTTCACTTTTATGACTATTTGTCAGCCTATCTATTGGTTTTCTGTCCAATTTTCTGCCTGTTTTTCTGTTTCTCTATTTCTCTATAGTTTACCTATCTGACTATATCAGACAGTATCAAACTGTCAGTTTGTCTGTCAATATATCAATTTATCCATCTCATCATCTATTATTCCATCTTAATAATATATTTCTGGGTCTTTTTCCTGATTTTTCTGTCTGTCCCTGTGTATCTGTCTCTCTCTGTATTACTACTATTAGTATAATTTTTTAATTAGCTAATTGTCCATGCATCTGTCTGTCTTTATGAGAGCCTCTCTCTATATTTTTCTATCTTTCTATTTTTTATTTTCCTATGTATCCCTTCATCTACACAGGTATGTATTTAAGTATGTTTATATGTCTGCCTCTATCTATCTTTCTATCATCTATCTATATATCTATATAGCTATCATATATCATCTCTCTTTTTGTTCTTCTTGATGCTCATTAGTCCATCGTTCTGTCTGTCTTTGCACTACTTGTATATCTACCTATCAATCCTAGTAATTAACTGTTCATCTGTGTATTTGTATGACTGTCTCTTTGGCTTTTTACCTCTTTTTCTGTCTATATTTATGTTTCTATATCTATCATATCTGTTTTTCTATCTTTCTATCTGTTTTTTTTTTGCCTATTTGTCTTTCTAGACAAATGAATGTCTAGACATATGAATGCCTATATGTCTATCTATCACTCTACCTGGCCATTGATTTATTCATCTCCCTATCTCCCTACGTATGTATCTATATATCCATCCATCATTTATCTACCTGTCATCGATTTCTCTTTATGTATTTTCCTAGGTGTTTCCATCTTTGTCTTTTTGTTTGTTTTTTCACTATTTGTATGTCTGTCTTTCAAACCATCTTTATGTCCATCTGTCTATTTTTAATATACTTATGTGTTCATATGCTGGTCTGTCATTTTTTGAACAGCTTATGATATAAAATTAACATATCATACATTTCACCCATTTAAACTGAATGATTCAAGCTGAAGCAGCAATGGTGGTGGTAGATGGCTGGGGTTCCAGTAGGAGGGTCTGAACAACTTTGGGGCATTGATGGAGCTGGCAATGCAGCTCCTGAGGGCAGTCTAAATACTCACAGGGGCCAAAGTCTGTTGCTTCCTCCTCCTGGTGGTCCCCTGCAGTTCCTGAAAGAAGGTCCCCACCTGTGATCCCAATGAGACCTGAAGAGTTGAAACCCTGGGACCAGTCCAAGGGATACCCCTTGTGGTTTCAGGCAAGGAAAAACAAAAATCAGGTCTGGAAGAAAATGGATCAGTAAAACCAAGAGTATTGTGCTAAATTTACCAAAAGTCGCTAAGCTCAATGAAATAGTTTCACAAATATTTTCTCCTGCCAATCTAAATTTAGAAAAACAGAAAAAGGACTCTCACATTTATTGCTCCATTGGGCCTTGGAGACAGATACTCTGGGAGGCTGATATGAAAGAACAGAGCACTTGTACACATCACCAGGCTCTTTTGCACCACTTGGCCCAAAGTTTGTTTAAACTTTCCTACTTTATACATTTTGGATACTAGCCCTTTATCTATTAAGATGTTTGCAAAACTCTCCTCCCATTCTGTAGGTTGTCTTTTAGTTTTGTTGACTGTTTCCTTTGTTGTGCAAAAGCTTTTTATTTGGATGAAGTCCCAATACTTCATTTTAACTTTGTTTCCCTTGCCTTTGAAGAGGTTTCTAGCAAGAATTTATGACAGCTGAGATCAAAGAGGTTGCTGCCTGTGTTCTCCTCTAGGATTTTAGTGGATTCCTTTCTCATATTTACTCTTTCACCCATTTTTTTTATTATGTTAGTCAGCATACAGTACTTAATAAGCTTTTGATGTAGTGTTGCACGATTCATTATTTGCAAATAACACCCAAGTGCTCATTGCAATACGTGCCCTCCTTAATACCCATCACTGGACCAACCCATCTCCCTCCCCGATGAAACCCTCAGTTTGTTCCCCAGGGTCCATAGTCTCTCATGGCTCTTATCCCCTTCTGATTCCCCCCCCCCTTTATTTTTCCCTTCCATCTCCTAATGTCCTCCGTGTTATTCTTTATATTCCACATATGAGTGAAACCATATGATAATTGTTTTTCTCTGCTTGACTTATTTCACTTAGCATAATCCCCTCCAGTTCCATCCATGTCAATGCAAGTGATCGGTATTCTTCCTTTCTGATGGCTGAGTAATAGTCAATTGTATATATGTATCCATTTATCTGTTGAAGGGATTCTCATCTCCTTCTACAGTTTGGCTATTGGGGATATTGCTGCTATAAGCATTGGGGTTCATGTGCCCCTTCTTTTCACAACATCTGTATTTTTGGGATAAATATCCGGGAGTGCAATTACTGGTCGTAGGGTAGCTCTATTTTTAACTTTTTGTGGAAACTTCATACTGTTCTCCAGAGTGGCTGTACCAGCATGCAATACCACGAACAGTGTAAGAGGGTTCCCCTTTCTCCACATCCTTGCCAACATTTGTTGTTTCCCGTTTAGAATTTTTACCATTCTAACTGGTGTAAGGTGTCTCAGTGTGGTTTTGATTTGGTTACCCTGATGGCTAATGACATTGAACATTTTTTTATGTGTCTGTTAGACATTCATATGTTTTCTTTAGAGAAGTGTCTGTTCATGTCCTCTGCCCATTTCTTGACTGGAGTATTTGTTTTTTTGGGTGTTGAGGTTGAGAAGTTCTTTATAGATCTTGGATACCAGTCTTTTATCTGTAATGTTATTTGCAAAGATCTTCTCCCATTCTATATGTTATCTCTTTGTTGACTGTTTCCATTGCTGTGCAAAAGCTTTTTATCTTGATGAAGTCCCAAAAGTTCATTTTCACTTTTGTTTCTCTTGCCTTTGGACACATATCTTGAAAGAAGTTGCTGTGGCTGATGTCAAAGAGGTTACTGCTTATGCTCTCCTCTAGGATTTTGATGGATTCCTGTCTTACATTGAGGTCTTTCATCTGTTTTGAGTTTATTTTTTGACTATGGTGTAAGAAAATGGGCAGTTTCATCCTTCTGCATGTGGCTTCCCAATTTTTCCAGCACCATTTGATGAAGAGACTGTCTTTTCTCCATTGAGTATTTTTTTCCTGCTTTGAAAAAATCAGCTGACCATATAATTGAGGGTCAACTTCTGGGTTTTCTATTCTGTTACATTGATCTATGTGCCTGGTATTATTCCAGTAACATGATGTCTTGATGATTACAGCTTTGTAATACAGTTTGATGTCCAAAATTGTGATGCCACCAGTTTTGGTTTCTTTTTCAACATTCCTTTGTCTATTTGGGGTCTTTTCCTGCCCCATACAAATTTTAGGGTTGTTTGTTCCAGCTCTATTAAAAGTATTGATGGTATTTTGATAGGGATTGCATTGATGTGTAGATTACTATGGGTAGCATAGGCATTTTAATAATATTTGTTTTTCCAATCCATGAGCATGGAATATTTTTCCATTTCTTTCTGTCTTCCTCCATTTCTTTCATAAGTGTTCTGTAGTTTTTTGAGTATAGAACCTTTACTGCTATGGTTGGGTTTATTCCAAGGTGATTTATTATTTTTTCCCTTCCCTTTTTGGTGACTAACATAACATAATAAAAATAAATAAAATAATAAATGCAATTTAAATTCAATTAGCCAACATATAATTCATCATTAGTTTTTGACATAGTGTTAAATGATTCATTAGTTGCATATAACACCCAAAGCTCATGACACCATGTGCCCCTCTTCATGTCCATCACCCAATTACCTCATCCCTCCACCCACCTCCCTTTTCTCAACTCTTAGTTTGTTTCCTGGAGTCAGGAGTCTCTCATAGATTGTCTCTCTCTCAGATTTCCTCCCATTCAGTTTTCCCTCGCTGTTTCTATGATCCTCTGTGCTATTTCTATATTCCATATATGAGTGAACAAACATGATAATTGTCTTTCTCTGCTTGACCTATTTTGCTAGGCATAATACTTTCAGTTCCACCCACGTTAGTGTAAATGGTAAGTATTCATCCTTTCTGATAACTGAGTAATATTCCATTCTATGTATGAACCACATCTTTTTTATTAATTAAATTATTTATTTATTTTTTAAATTTCTTTTCAGTGTACCAGAATTCATTGTTTATGTACCACACCCAGAGTTCCATGCAATTTGCACCCTCATAATACCCACCACCAGGCTCACCCAATCTTCTACCCCCCGCCCCTCCAAAACCCTCAGATTGTTTTTCAGAGTCCATAGTCTCTCATGGTTCATCTCCCCCTCCAATTTCCCTCAACTCCCTTCTCTCCATCTCCCCATGTCCTCCGTGTTATTCCTTATGCTCCACAAATAAGTGAAACCATATGATAATTGACTCTCTCTGTTTGACTTGTTTCACTCAGCATAATCTCCTCCAGTTCCATCCATGTTGATCAAAAATTAGGTATTCATCCTTTCTGATAGAGGCATAATACTCCATAGTATATATGGACCACATCTTCCTTATCCATTAGTCTGCTGAGGGCATCTTGGTTCTTTCCACAGTTTGGTGACTGTGGCCATTGCTGCTATGAACATTGGGGTACAGATGGCCCTTCTTTTCATTACATCTGTATATTTGGGGTAAATACCCAGTAGTGCAATTGCAGGGTCATAGGGAAGCTCTATTTTTAATTTCTTAAGGAATCTCCACACTGTTTTCCAAAGTGGTTGCACCAACTTGCATTCCCACCAACAGTGTAAGAGGGTTCCCTTTTTTCCACATCCTATCCAACACACATTGTTTCCTGTCTTCTTAATTTTGGCCATTCTAACTGGTGTAAGGTGGTGGTATCTTAATGTGTTTTTTTTTTTAATTTTTTTTCTTTAAGCTTTTTTATTTAAACATATAATGTAACCCCACCACCCTCTCCCAACCCCTCTCCTCCCCCACCCCCCTCAGTTTGTTTTATGACATTAAGAGTCTCTTTTGGTTTGTCTCCCTCCCAATCCCATCTTGTTTCATTTTTTCTTTTCCTACCACCTTAACCCCCACCCCCATTGCATCTCCACTTCCTCATATCAGGGAGATCATGTGATAGTTGTCTTTCTCCAGTTGACTTATTTCGCTAAGCATAATACTCTCTAGTTCTATCCATGTCGTTGCAAATGGTAAGATCTCATTTCTTTTGATGGCTGCATAGTATTCCATTGTATAAATATATACCACCTCTTCTTTATCCATTCATCTGTTGATGGACATCTAGGTTCTTTCCATAACTTGGCTATTGTGGACATTGCTGCTATAAACATTCGGGTACATGTGCCCCTTTGGATCACTACGTTTGTATCTTTAGGGTAAATACCCAGTAGTGCAATTGCTGGGTCATAAGGTAGCTCTATTTTCAATTTTTTGAGGAACCTCCATGCTGTTTTCCAGAGTGGTTGCACCAGCTTGCATTCCCACCAACAGTGTAGGAGGGTTCCCCTTTCTCCACATCCTCACCAGCATCTGCCATTTCCTGACTTGTTAATTTTAGCCATTCTGACTGGTGTGAAGTGGTATCTCATTGTGGTTTTGATTTGTATTTCCCTGATGCCCAGTCATGTGGAGCACTTTTTCATGTGTCTGTTGGCCATCTGGATGTCTTCTTTGCAGAAATGTCTGTTCATGTCCTCTGCCCATTTCTTGATTGGATTATTTGTTCTTTGGGTGTTGAGTTTGCTAAGCCCTTTATAGATTTTGGGTACTAGCCCTTTATCTGATATGTCGTTTGCAAATATCTTCTCCCATTCTGTCAGTTGTCTTTGGGTTTTGTTGACTGTTTCCTTTGCTGTGCAAAAGCTTTTGATCTTGATGAAGTCCCAGTAGTTCATCTTTGCCCTTGCTTCCCTTGCCTTTGGTGTTGTTCCTAGGAAGAAGTTGTTGCGGCTGAGGTCAAAGAGGTTGCTGCCTGTGTTCTCCTCAAGGATTTTGATGGATTCCTTTCTCACGTTGAGATCCTTCATCCATTTGGAGTCTATTTTCGTGTGTGGTGTAAGGAAATGGTCCAATTTCATTTTTCTGCATGTGGCTGTCCAATTTTCCCAACACCATTTGTTGAAGAGGCTGTCTTTTTTCCATTGGACCTTCTTTCCTGCTTTGTCGAAGATTAGTTGACCATAGAGTTGGGGGTCTATTTCTGGGCTCTCTATTCTGGTACATTGATCTATGTGTCTGTTTTTGTGCCAGTACCATACTGTCTTGATGATGACAGCTTTGTAATAGAGCTTGAAGTCTGGAATTGTGATGCCACCAACTTTGGCTTTCTTTTTCAATATTCCTTTGGCTATTCGAGGTCTTTTCTGGTTCCATATAAATTTTAGGATTATTTGTTCCATTTCTTTGAAAAAATTGGATGGGATTCTGATAGGCATTGCATTAAATGTGTAGATAGCTTTATGTAGCATAGATATTTTCACAATATTTATTCTTCCAATCCATGAGCATGGAACATTTTTCCATTTCTTTGTGTCTTCCTCAATTTCATGAGTACTTTATAGTTCTCTGAGTATAGATTCTTTGCCTCTTTGGTTAGGTTTATTCCTAGGTATCTTATGGTTTTGGGCTCAATGTGGTTTTGATTTGAATCTTCCTGATGGCTAGTGATGATGAACATTTTTTAATGTGTCTGTTAGCCATTTGTATGTCTTCATTGGAGAAGTGTCTGTTCATGTCTTCTGCCCATTTTTTGACATGATTATCTGTTCTGTGTATGTTGACTTTGAGTTCCTTATAGATCCTGGATATCAGCCCTTTGTCTGTACTGTCATTTGCGAAAATCTCCCATTCCATGGATTGCCTGTTTGTTTTGTTGACTTTTCCTTTGCTGTGCAGAAGCTTTCGATATTGATGAAATCCCCAAAATTCATTTTCGCTTTTGTTTTCTTTGCCTTTGGAGACATACCTTGAAAGAAGTTGCTCTGGCCAATGTCAAAGAGGTTACTGCCTGTATTCTTCTCTAAGATTCTGATCGATTCCTGCCTCACATTGAGGTCTTTTATCCATTTTGAGTTTATCTTTGTGTATTGTGTAAGAGAATGGTTGAGTTTCATTCTTCTACAATTAGCTGTCCAATTTTCCCGGCACCATTCATGGAAGAGATTGTCTTTTTTCCACCAGACATTTTTTCCTGCTTTGTTGAAGATTATTTGACCATAGAGTTGAGGGTCCATATCTGTGCTCTTTACTCCTTTCCACTGGTCTATGTGTCTGTTTTTATGCCAGTACCATGCTGTCTTGATGATCACAGTTTTGTACTAAAGCTTGAAAGCAGGCAACATGATGCCTCCAGTTTTGTTTTTCTTTTTCAACATTTCCTTAGCAATTCGGGGTCTCTTTGGATTCCATATAAATTTTAGGATTGTTTGAACCAGCTCTTTGGAAAATGCTGGTGGAATTTTGATCCGAATGGCATTGAAAGTACAGATTGCTCTAAGCAGTATAGACATTTTAACAATGTTTTTTCTTCCAATCCACGAGCATGGAATGGTCTTGCATCTTTTTGTGTCTTCTTTGATTTCTTTCATGAGTGTTCTGTAGTTCCTCAAGTACAGATTCTTTACCTCTTTGGTTAGGTTTATTCCCAGGTATCTTATGATTCTTGGTGCTATAGTAAATGGAATAAATTCTCTAATTTCCCTTTCTGTGTTTTCATTGTTAGTGTATAAGAAAGCAAGTGGTTTCTGTACACTGACTATGTATCCTGCTATATTACTGAATTGCTGAATGAGTTCTAGTAGTTTGGGGGTGGAGTCTTTTGGGTTTTCCATATACAGTATCATGTCATCTGTGAAGAGAGAGAGTTTGACTTCTTCATTGCCAATTTGAATGCCTTTTATTTCTCTTTGTTGCCTGATTGCTGTTGTTAGGACTTCTAATACTATGTTGAACAAGAGTGGTGAGAGTGGGCATCCTTGTCGTGTTCCTGATCTCAAAGGGAAGGCTGTCAGGTTTTTCCCATTGAGGATGATATTTGCTGTGGGTTTTACATAGTTAGGTTTTATGAAGTTAAGGAATGTTCCCTCTATCCCTAAACTTTGAAGAGTTTTAATCAGGAATGGATACTGTATTTTCTCAAATGCTTTTTCTACATCAATTGAGAGGACCATGTGGCTCTTCTCTCTTCTATTATTGATTTGTTCTATCACATTGATTGGGTTGCAAATGTTGAAACACCCTTGTAACCCAGGGATAAATCCTACCTGATTATGGTGGATAATCTTTTTAATGTGCTGTTGGATCCTATTAGCTAGGATCTTGTTGAGAATCTTAGCATCCATATTCATCAGTGGTATTGATCTGAAATTCTCCTTTTTGGTGGGATCTTTGCCTAGCTTGGGGATCAGGGTAATGCTGGCTTCATAAAAAGAGTCTGGAAGTTTTCCTTCTGCTTCAATTTTTTTGAAACAGCTTCAGGAGAATAGGTATTATTTCTCCTTTGAGAGTTTGGTAGAATTCCCCAGGGAATCTGTCAGGTCCTGGGCTCTTCTTTTTGATCACTGCTTCAATCTTGTAACTAGATATCAGTGTATTCAGGTTGTCCATTTCTTCCTGATTCAGTTTTTGGAAGTTTATAGTTTTCCAGGAATGCATCCATTTCATCTACATTGCTTAACTTATTGGCATAGAACTGTTGATAATACTTTCTGATGATTGTTTCTATTTCCTTGGTGTTAGTTGTGATCTCTCCCTTTTCATTAATAATTTTATGAATTTGGGCCTTCTCTCTTTTCTTTTGGATTAGTTTGGCCAATGGTTTATCGATTTTATTAATTCTTTCAAAAAACCAGCTTCTAGTTTCATTGAGGCATTCTACTGTATCTCTAGTTTCTATTTCATTGATCTCTGCTCTCATCTTGATTATTTCTTTTCTTGTGTGTAGAGTTGGCTTAATTTGTTATTGATTCTCCAGTTCTTCAAGTTCTTTCAAATTTTGGGGGGGAGGCTTGGATGGCTATATATTTCCCCCTTAGGACCGTCTTTGCTGTATCCCATAGGTTTTGGGCTGAAGTGTCTTGATTCTCATTGGTTGCCATGAATTGTTTAAGTTCTTCTTTGAAATCTTGGTTGATCTGAGCATTTTTTTAAAGATTTATTTTATTTATTTGACAGAGAGAGATCACAAGTAGGCAGAGAGGCAGGCAGAGAGAGAGAGGGGGAAGCAGGCTCCCTGCAGAGCAGAGAGCCCGATGCGGGGCTCGATCCCTAGACTCTGAGATCATGACCTGAGCCGAAGGCAGAGGCTTAACCCACTGAGCCACCCAGGTGCCCCTGATCTGAGCATTTTTAAGGAAGGTGGTCATTAGGTTCCAGGTGTTTGAATTCCTTCCAAACTGTTCCTTGTGGTTGAGCCCCAGTTTCAAAGCATTGTGATCTGAGACTATGCAGGGAATAATCTCAATCTTTTGGTATCAGTTGAGCCCTGATTTGTGACACAGTATGTGGTCTATTCTGGAGAAGTTTCCATGTGCACTCAAGAAGAATGAGTATTCTGTTGTTTTAGGGTGAAATGTTCTGTATATATCTATGAGGGCCATCTGGCCCAATGTGTCATTCAATGCTCTTCTTTCTTTATTGATTTTTTGGCTTGGATGATCTGTCTATTATGGAGAGTGGTGTGCTAAGACCTCCTACTATTTACGTATTCATATCAGTATGACTCTTTATCTTGATTAATAGTTTTCTTATGTAATTGGCTGCTACCATATTAGGGGCATAAATATTTACAATTGTTAGATCTTCTTGGTGGATAGTCTCTTTATGAATTATGTAGTGTCCTTCTGTATCTCTGACTACAGTCTTTAGTTGAAAATTTAATTTATCTGATATGGGAATCACTACCCCAGCCTTCTTTTGGGGCCCATTGGCATGAAAGATTCTTATTCATCCCTTCACTTTCAGTCTGGATGTATCCTTAGGTTCAAAATGGGTCTTTTGTAGACAACATATGGGTGGGTCCTATGGTTTTATCCAATCTGCAACCCTGTGTTGTTTTATGGGCGCATTTAGGCCATTCCCATTGTGAGTGATTATTGAGAGATAGTTTTTACTGGCAGGGTGTTACCTGGAAGTCTTTGTTTCTATAGAATGTCTCCATATATTTATGTTCAATGATATTCTTGGTTTTTTCTTCTTTTATAGAACCCCACCTTAATATTTATTACAGTGCCTGCTTGGGGTTCACATACTCTTTTAAACCTTGCTGGTCTTGGAAGCTCTTTATATCTCCATTCATTTTGAATGTCAGTCTTGCTGGATAAAATATTCTTGGCTGTATGTTCTTCTCATTTAGTGCCCTGAATACATCTTGCCAGCCCTTTCTGGCTTGCCAGGCTTCTGTGGACAGGTCTGCCATTATTCTAATGGGCTTTCCTCTGTAAGTAAGGAATCTCTTCCCCCTAGCTGCTTTCAAGAGCTCCTGTCTACAATTATGATTCATCATTTTCGCAATCTGGTGTCTCGAGGACTTTCTAGATTCTATGATCTTGGGGGCAGATCTTTCTTCCTCTAGGACGGGAATGCTGGTTCCATTCACCAGATTGGGAAAATTTTCATGGAGAATTTCTTCAAGTATGTCCTCTAGTCTTCTTTCTTTTTCCTCCCCCTCTGGGATTCCAATAATTCTGACGTTGGAATGTTTCATGGCGTCATTTATTTCCCTAATTCTGTTTTCATGGCTTCTAAGCTGTTTGTTCCAGGCTTCCTTCTGATCCTTTTTCTCTATCAGTTTGTCCTCCCAAAAGGCTCGACTCCAAAACTGCTAGAACTTGTATAGAACTTCAGTAGAGTGTCAGGATATAAAATTAATGCATAGAAATCAGTTGCATTTCTTTACACCAACAAAAAGACAGAAGAAAGAGAAATTAAGGAGTCAATACCATTTGCAATTGCACCCAAAACCATAAGATACCTAGGAATAAACCTAACCAAAGAGGCAAAGAATCTATACTCCAAAAACTATAAAGTACTAATGAAAGAAATTGAGGAAGACACAAAGAAATGAAAAAATGTTCCATGCTCATGGATTGGAAGAACAAATATTGTGAAAATGTCTATGCTACCTAAAGCTATCTACATTTAATGCAATGCCTATCAAAATCCCATCCAATTTTTTCAAAGAAATGGAACAAATAATCCTAAAATTTATATGGAACCAGAAAAGATCTCAAATAGCCAAAGGAATATTGAAAAAGAAAGCCAAAGCTACCCAAAGGAATATTGAAAAAGAAAGGCAAAGCTGGTGGCATCACAATTCCAGACTTCAAGCTCTATTACAAAGCTGTCATCATCAAGACAGTATGGTACTGGCATAAAAACAGACACACAGATCAATGGAACAGAATAGAGAGCCCAGAAATAGACCCTCAACTCTATGGTCAACTAATCTTTGACAAAGCAGGAAAGAAAGTCCAATGGAAAAAAGATAGCCTCTTCAACAAATGGTGTTGGGAAAATTGGACAGCCACATGCAGAAAAATGAAATTGTAACATTTCCTTACACCACATACGAAAATAGACTCCAAATAGATGAAGGACTTCAGTATGAGAAAGGAATCCATCAAAATCCTTGAGGAGAACACAGGTAGCAACCTCTTCAGCCTCAGCCGCAGCAACTTCTTCCTAGGAACAACGCCAAAGGCAAGGGAAGCAAGGGCAAAGATGAACTACTGGGACTTCATCAAGATCAAAAGCTTTTGCACAGCAAAGGAAACAGTCAACAAAACCCAAAGACAACTGACAGAATGGGAGAAGATATTTGCAAATGACATATCAGATAAAGGGCTAGTATCCAAAATCTATAAAGAGCTTAGCAATCTCAACACTCAAAGAACAAATAATCCAATCAAGAAATGGGCAGAGGACATGAACAGACAATTCTGCAAAAACAACATCCAGATGGCCAAAAGACGAAAAAGTGCTCCACATCACTGGGCATCAGAGAAATACAAATCAAAACCACAATGAGATACCACCTCACACCAGTCAGAATGGCTAAAATGAACAAGTCAGGAAATGACAGATGCTGGCGAGGATGTGGAGAAAGGGGAACCCTCCTACACTGTTGATGGGAATGCAAGCTGGTGCAACCACTCTGGAAAACAGCATGGAGGTTCCTCAGAAAATTGAAAATAGAGCTACCTTATGACCCAGCAATTGCACTACTAGGTATTTACCCTAAAGATACAAACGTAGTGATCCAAAGGGGTACGTGTACCTGAATGTTTATAGCAGCAATGTCCACAATAGCCAAGTTATGGAAAGAACCTAGGTGTCCATCAACAGATGAATGGAGAAAGAAGAGGTGGTATATATATACAATGGAATACTATGCAGCCATCAAAAGAAATGAAATCTTACCATTTATGATGACATGGACGGAATTAGAGGGTATCATGCTTAGCGAAATAAGTCAATCAGGAAAAGGCAACTATCATATGTTCTCCCTCATATGAGGAAGTGGAGATATAATGGGGGTGATTAAAGGGGTAGGAAAAGAATAAATGAACCAAGATGGGATCAGGAGGGAGACAAACCAAAAGAGACTCTTAATGTCAAAACAAACTGAGGGGAGCAGGGAGCAGGAGTGTTGGGAGAGGGTGGTGGGGTTACATTAGATGTTTTTAAAAATATTAAATTTTTTTAAAAAATTTAAAAAAAAAAAAAACAAGTAATAGGGGATAAAAAAGAAGATGTGGTTCATGTATAGGATGGAGTATTACTCAGCCATCTGAAAGGATGAATACCTCTCATTTAC
The DNA here is from genome assembly GCA_003697995.1 of Taxidea taxus jeffersonii. Lineage (NCBI taxonomy): Eukaryota > Metazoa > Chordata > Mammalia > Carnivora > Mustelidae > Taxidea > Taxidea taxus. The sequence goes on along the minus strand of RCUC01146269.1, from coordinate 4,256 downwards.
TTCAACATGGATGGAACTGGAGGGTATTATGCTAAGCAAAATAAGTCAATCAGAGACAGACAATTATCCTATGGTTTCACTCATATGTGGAATATAAGGAATAGTGCTGACGATCATGGCGAGATGAAGGGAAAACTGAATGGGAAGAAATCAGAGAGGAAGACAAACCACGAGGGACTCCTGACTCTGTGAAACAAACAGGGTTTTGGAAAGGGATGTGCGTGGGGGCATGAGGTAACAGGGTGATGGGCATTAAGGAGTGCATGTGACGTGATGAGCATTGGATGTTACATGCAAGTAATGAATCATTGAACATTATGCCAAATGCTAATGATGTATTGCATGTTGGCTAATAGAATATAAATAAAAATAAACAACAACAATAACAAAAAAGGTTATTTGGAATTTGATGTACTGAACATCTCATTGTGATGGCAAATAGGTTAAAAAGTTATATATAAAAAAAGAAAGCAACTAGAATAGTGGGAACAAATTAAAAATAAAAGGTGTATCTATGAAGTAGTGGCGCTTGTCCTCTTGTGTTTTTTTTTTTTTGTTCGTTTGTTTTTCTGTTTCTTTTTTTGGGCTGGCTTTCTGGGGGAGGGGCCTGCCACTTGTTTATTCAGGGAGTCTTGCTAGAATTGAGTCCTTCTACACACATCAAGGGGCTGGGCTCTGAGGAGACCGATTTTTCAGGCTTTTGTTCTCTGGAGTTTTTTTTGTTATTTTGTTTTTTCTCCCCTTGGCTGCTTTTGGCGGGTCTTGGAGGTGTAGAGGAATGAAAACTGCAGCCTGACCTCCATCTCAGAAAGAAGCCTTAGTCTGTTCCCCTTTGGGTGCTCTAGAGCACATAAATTCTCCCTCTGTCACTGGCAGAGCACGTCCTCAGTTATGATCTCTGGGGTCACAGGAACTCCCACTTGTATTCAAAACCATGAGAAATACTAGTCATGGCTCTCTGGGAAGGTCCAGACCACCTAGAGGTCCCAACCAGAGATAGCACACTGAGATTTTCATGCTGGCCTGGACTGAGAGTGTTCAGAATCTCCCAGTCCTAGAGAGCGCCAGCTAGCACCTGCACAGACCTCTCTCAGGGGAGGGTGTGGAGCACAACTCAGACCCTGGTCGCAAAGTGCACGTGCAGAGCACAAAAGGCTGTGGTTCCAGAGAGCGTCAGCTGTTGTCCACAGCAGCATCACTCATGGGCGCCGCCACCCAGATGCTCTCAGGTGCACTGGTGGCTCAGTGACCAAGCCCTGTCTTCTTTGCTGAGCTCTCTGGTTCCCCACCAGCGGTGGCTATCCTGGGTCCATGGGCTTAAGTCCCTGTCCCTAAGTGCCCAATTCCACCAATTTCCCCTTAAGATCTTTTGCTCTTTTTGAGTGCCTTCAACCAGACATCAAGTTAATGCTGATCCCCAATCACAGGGCACTCTCATATTGGGGTATTACTTTCCAATGGGTCACTTCTGGTGTCTCCTTCCACCTTTTGTTTATCTTCTGATATCAGTCTGATGTTCTCACTCTGCTTTACCTGTCCACTGGTGTCTTCTGCCCCCATAGAGATCCAGAAGTGTGTAATTCTAATCTCAGGCTGATTTCATGGGTGATCAGAGTTCTTTGATAGGTAATCAGCTCACTTTAGGGGACAGGTTGAAACAGCACCTCCTACTTCTTCACCATCTTGTCTCCTCCCCCTGCCTAGCCATTTCTATATAAATAGCTTCTCTTCTTCTCTCGCTTCTATATAAACTATACATTAAATATTTTAGGTAAATATAAAATACAACTTAGCACTGAGAGGCAGGGTGGCACAGAAACTACACTGGATTGAAGTATGGACCATCCTTTTAGGAAGACCCTTCATTCTACAGGTAGATTCTTGACTCCTGGGTGAGAGATGCTGGCTTATTAAGAACACCTGAGTTATCGGGAAGGGGCAGATGCTGTTCAGCCCTCCTGACCTCAGTAAAACTGATGACGGGAGGCAGGAGAGAAATCAGCCTGGAATTTACCATAATGAATATGCAGAAGCCTTTGAGTATTATCTCCCCTCTGTCACTAGCATAGGAAAGCTTCAAATAGAATAATGTTCTCCTCAGGAGATTAAATCATAAGAGACTTTTAATCCCAGGATATAAACTGACGGTTGCTGGAGTGGAGGGTAGGTGGAAGGCATGTGGTGGGGTGATGGACTTTGGGGAGGGTATGTGCTATGGTGAGCTCTGTGAATTGTGAATTGTGACTGATGAGTCACAGACCTGTATCTCTGAAACAACTAATACATTATATGTTAATAAAAAATAATTTAAAAAGAAAAAGAAAAATTTCCTCCTCATGCCTTCTACAGTCACATTCTTACAAAATGTTCTTTTAGAATATTTAAGGTTAATGGTGAAAATATTTTTCTAGTTGTAGGCATAACATACTTTTGACCCAGTAACTTCTATTCTCAGCATTTATCCTAAAGAACTAATTAAGCATGTATATCAAGATTTAGTTACCAAAACTGAGGGAATATGACTAAAAGCATCATACATTGATAAGGCAATCAGAGAAATGTAAACATTAAATACTTGATGATACTATAGAATTATTGCTTAATTTCTTATGCATGACAATAGCATTATTATTGCTGTTTTATTTTATTTTACTTATTTTTTTTTTAAATTTTTTTTTTTACTTTATTTAAGCTTTATTTAAACATATGATGTAACCCCACCACCCTCACCCAACCCCTCTTCCCCCCTCCCCCCTCAGTTTGTTTTATGACATTAAGAGTCTCTTTTGGTTTGTCTCCCTCCCGATCCCATCTTCTTTCATTTTTACTTTTCCTACCACCTTAACTCCCACCCCCGTTGCATCTCCACTTCCTCATATCAGGGAGATCATGTGGTAGTTGTCTTTCTCCAGTTGACTTATTTCGCTAAGCATAATACGCTCTAGTTCCATCCATGTCGTCGCAAATGGTAAGATTTCATTTCTTTTGATGGCTGCATAGTATTCCATCGTATATATATACCACTTCTTCTTTATCCATTCATCTGTTGATGGACATCTAGGTTCTTTCCATAACTTGGCTATTGTGGACATTGCTGCTATAAACATTCGGGTACATGTGCCCCTTTGGATCACTACGTTTGTATCTTTAGGGTAAATACCCAGTAGTGCAATTGCTGGGTCATAAGGTAGCTCTATTTTCAATTTTTTGAGGAACCTCCATGCTGTTTTCCAGAGTGGTTGCACCAGCTTGCATTCCCACCAACAGTGTAGGAGGGTTCCCCTTTCTCCACATCCTCGCCAGCATCTGTCATTTCCTGACTTGTTCATTTTAGCCATTCTGACTGGTGTGAGGTGGTATCTCATTGTGGTTTTGATTTGTATTTCCCTGATGCCCAGTGATGTGGAGCACTTTTTCATGTGTCTGTGGGCCATCTGGATGTCTTCTTTGCAGAAATGTCTGTTCATGTCCTCTGCCCATTTCTTGATTGGATTATTTGTTCTTTGGGTGTTGAGTTTGCTAAGCTCTTTGTAGATTTTGGATACTAGCCCTTTATCTGATATGTCATTTGCAAATATCTTCTCCCATTCTGTCAGTTGTCTTTTGGTTTTGTTGACTGTTTCCTTTGCTGTGCAAAAGCTTCTGATCTTGATGAAGTCCCAATAGTTCATTTTTGCCCCTGCTTCCCTTGCCTTTGGCGTTGTTCCTAGGAAGAAGTTGCTGCGGCTGAGGTCGAAGAGGTTGCTGCCTGTGTTCTCCTCAAGGATTTTGATGGATTCCTTTCTCACGTTGAGATCCTTCATCCATTTGGAGTCTATTTTCGTGTGTGGTGTAAGGAAATGGTCCAATTTCATTTTTCTGCATGTGGCTGTCCAATTTTCCCAACACCATTTGTTGAAGAGGCTATCTTTTTTCCATTGGATGTTCTTTCCTGCTTTGTCGAAAATTAGTTGACCGTAGAGTTGAGGGTCTATTTCTGGGCTCTCTATTCTGTTCCATTGATCTATGCGTCTGTTTTTGTGCCAGTACCATACTGTCTTAATGATGACAGCTTTGTAGTAGAGCTTGAAGTCGGGAATTGTGATGCCACCAACTTTGGTTTTCTTTTTCAATATTCCTTTGGCTATTCGAGGTCTTTTCTGGTTCCATATAAATTTTAGGATTATTTGTTCCATTTCTTTGAAAAAATTGGATGGGATTTTGATAGGCATTGCATTAAATGTGTAGATAGCTTTAGGTAGCATAGACATTTTCAC